>JAUJPO010073341.1:0-25710 GCA_032270745.1 Tiaropsis multicirrata
TAGCAGAGCAGGTCACAGGTAAAAAAAATAACTCACAATTAGACAAAAACTTGAGCAAATGACTTAAAAAATCTTCAGATCTAATAAGATATATAATAGAAATAAAAGCTGGCAAGAGATAAACACCGAAAGCGCCTAGGCAGCCATATTGAATTATTTTTGATGAACAAACAAACACAGACTACAAACACAGGAAAGTTCGTTAAAATATTGAGGAGATAAAAGTAAGATCGCGGATGGAGATCTATAACTAATCTTTATCTCCTTAGTAGCAACTGGCAACAGGTTAACGACAAAACGAAAGTGAAAAGAATTTTTTTTGTTATCTTAAGCGTCGGATGGAAAAAAGGGATTTGAAGGGTCACCGGGGCTGACCAATAATGTCATATATTTAGAAACTAGTTTTACGCATTGTGTTCACTTAACCCTCCATTCGCGTGGACTTACCCCAATTTTACCGCTATCTTTCCCGATCATTTCCCCGATTCCCTCATTTCGAATTGTATTCATATTATTACTAGAAGAAACTACTGGATGTAATTTTCTGTTCGTGTATTAAATTCATTTAAGGATTACAAATGATTTAATTATAACATTATATCCTAAAAGAGACCCTTCGCTGCTTCAAGCTACCGAGTGTATTTTGTTTATTGCCATGGTGATTGTCTTGCTTGTTCACGCGATTCTCGTTGGTCAGAATTTGGTGTGCTTTTTGTATGGTACGTCGAGAGGAAGGTCTTTTCGCAACGGATTGATCCTGGTGCATCCTAAAGAACGGTACAAAATTATTTTAATGTGTGAAGAAATTTCTCAATAGGCTCATTGGCGATGTGTTCAGTTGCTTTAACGCAATCACGCAAACTGTTAGGGACGTCTCTTTTAGCCGTGACAATCATTTTGCAGTCACAAGTAATATTTTTTAAAGAGTGAAGAATTTCGTAATTTTTTGACAATTGACGAAATCCATTTAGAAAAAATATTACCTTGCAAAAGAGTCGGGCGTTGAAATTATATTTGTCGGTGATTTATATCCGTCGCCTCGTTCGTCTGAGCGCGAGAAACCTGATTTAACAATATCTTTCTGTTGTTGATTCTGGTGGGTGAAATATTTTGATAAAGGTGTGCCATCAGCTTGTTGGTTGCTAGTGATGACGATTGGTTTATGACGTGTGCGAGGTTTCATGGATGCATTGTTAAGAGGAAATGTATGGCGATGAAGCATCTGTCGAGCTTGGTACGGACTTAAACATCGAATGCATGGCTTGTCCTCTTCTGATGGAACCTTTTTACTGCTTTTATCTCCTATTTTATCAAAATATACATGAATTAGTTTTTTTCTTCGATCAAATGTTTAGAAACTCCCAGTTACTTTGAGAACATCCATCGCTTCCCTTTATTTGCTTTCATTTTCAAAACTTTACCGCGAAAGTAAATGCACTTCTGGCACATTGAGTGTGAGGTTATAGGAGCTTCTTATATGCTGTGATGCGGGGACTTGTACTAAATTTGAAAAGTGGTTGAAATTATTTGTCTGATAAATTTTCCAGTGTTTACATTTTGAGGAAGATTTATAATATTTTCATTTACCTTGTACAAGTTTCTGAAATTTAGATTTTCCACTCGATTCGTGTGTTATTTTGAATGTTCCTCTAGCAAGTTTGTTTCCCGATATTGTAACCCGGATTTGATCGGATTCAATAAGGAATCTTCTGCTTGACGTGCCGTAACTTTCGTCATCACTGCGTAGTGGAATTTATAAAGGATTAAAATAAATTTCAAAAATTCTGGTAAAGCTAATACTCAGTTAGTAGTACTTAGTAGACATTTCAAACCCTATAAACAATGAAGCAGGGAAGTTAATTTCTTTGTGTCTGTTTTTCAATAGGATGGGCTCATTTTTTTAGTGGGGACGAAATTCGATGCCTTTTTCACAACGGGACGATTTTTTTAGCTATTTTTCCTAGCAGACGGGGGGTTTAACCGGGACTTGTAGCACAGGATATGTTTATTTTTTGAAAGACCAAAGCAAAGAAAAAACATCATATACCTTGAACTCTCTGATCTAGTATTCAAATCAAAGGCACCTTCCAAAGTACTTTTGACGGCTTTGGCTCTTTTTTTAGTCGATTTCTTTGTGGTTTGCTTATATGATTTTTCTTTCGTTCTTCCTGATTTTCGTTGTCCGCCAGGATGCGCATGCGTGTGATAGGTCTTTCCGCTATCCAAACGAAACGGAGTCTGTCTTAGTTCCTCTTCCGGAGAAGGAGTCGAACATGACGACGTCTTGTATTGTTTATCTTTGAAATTACCGAACGATTTTTTACTGACTTTCAAACATGAGTTGACTGGATGAGGATCATGGTATTGTAAGAATTTCGATTCGAGATCGAAATGAGAGAGATCGAAATCACTTTCAGCGTCGTAATCATAATCTAGAAGGTTCAGCCTATAAGACAGTACGAAATATTATTAGACAAACTTTTTGGGTCGTTGAATAATATGATTATGTCGGGTACTTTATTACATGAAAATTTCGTGCCATGAAAATTTCACAGACATTTTAATTTTGCGGGTTTTTTTCTCCAAAAATAGCGTCGTTTCGCGATATTCTAATTTCGGGATCAAGCTCCAAGTAAGTACATTTTTCGTGACATTTAATTTTTGCGGAATTTCAAACTCGACCGTGAAAATGCGAAATTTTCATGCAGGCTGTTAAGAAAATAAAAGACTAAAAGACTAAAATCTAAAAAGATTTTTTCAACTCCATATAAAAAAATAAGATGTCCAGGGTTAGATTTATTTTTATGAATCACTGTTTGTGGACGTTTTTTTGCCTCTATTTCGGGACATTCCGTTCCTTTTTTACCGCCTACACTTGTGAAAGTAAACATACGATCTTTGTGGTTTTACCTTAAGAAATTACTGCGATAAGAAATTTCCGCGGAACATATTTTCGCGAATTGAGCTCTCCAAAATTGATCACTGAAGTAAACAGTAAATCACACTTAATCACACTGAATCACTTTTAGATCCTTTTTATACTTTAATGGTTGACTTTAGATCATTTTGAGAATTTTCTTTCTTTGACTAAAATTTGAATAAAATCAATTAATTTTCGCGAATGAAATTTTTGCGAATTGCCTGTTTGAGATTAATTTCAGCGGAAGAAAATTCGCAAAAATTTCTTTTTGCGAAAATATCTTCCGCGAAAATTTATTCCCTTAAGGTATTTTTAAGCGAGTGAACAGACCCTGCACGTAAATGAACGTTTGAATTATCTGTAGATATCGGATCTGTGTACAGACAAGATAGACCTTTTCATGAATTACGTCACGAGCAACGACTGCCTCATTTTCATACAGTTACAAAGGTGATTATGTATCACAAGATTCAAAATGACACATCTATCAATGGAGTCAAGTTTTGATAAGCTCCCTTGGGATTCGGTTACCATAGCGTTCAATTCAAAACGAGGCAGTTGTTGTTTGTGACGTAATTAATGAAAAGGTCTATTAAAAGTGAACTTACCCTTCACTGCTTATGAAACGATCATCATTTCTGGCGCCTTCACCGACCCCTCCTGATCTCACGCTCGTTTTCTTATCCAAACTCGGCACACGATATTTAGATCTCTTGGGTGAATTATTAGGTGGGCGAACGTCTTGTGGTGGGCGGCTTTTGTTAGACAGTTTATATTTTGATATACGAACAATATTGATATTTTGAGTGCGGTCTTTGGCGGAGTGTGCTGGTGGAAGGGATGTCCCATATAAGGTAGTCGATGCTGTTGTTTTACCTAACACAAAATTAAAACACAGTTTATTAAATAATTTTTAATAATAGAGTTAGATCCGGGGGGGGGGGTACTTGGGTGCAAACAATGATACGGGAATGTGCCACTGGTCAGGTTTTGGCTTTTTTTAATCCCTGGTCGCAAAAATACAAACATTAAAAATCAATCCCTCGTAGTGTGTCGTAGGTTTTTTTTGGAAAATTCAGAAAAAATCGCTACCATTTATTTCACTTAGGGTCATTTTTCAAAATCCAGCGCCACTCCACAGTCGGGCCGTAAGGTCTATAACTTTCCACTCTTCTATTGTCTATCTTCTATTGTCTATATTGGTAAAAGCTTTTCCTTTCACACAAAAACTTAAACCATTTTACCTCTGATGCTGGTCTGTGTGGTTTTGGCGTTCTTTTTCGTGTCTATTAATTTCGAGGTGTTGTTGACATGGTTACTAGTTGACCGTTGATACCATAAGCTTTTGTGGAGTAAGATTTCGAAGGTTGCTTGCATTGCATCTTGATTCTCAACTTGTAACGTTTTGATTGTGTCCGGTACAGGGCGACAGTATAATTCGGCCACACGTTCGATGATCTGAAGAAAGCATGAAGAAATAATGGCTTTATTATTATGAAAGTCTTACTGGGCTAATCATCAACACGTTAGCTGTTAACCCTTTAAATGCAAATGTCGGATATATCCAACGTGAGCTTCGCTAGTTTCAACTTGAAAGCTTATTTTTTGGCCTGAGTTATGGAAATAAAATTTTCAATTGCAAAGTTACATTTTGTTGCAGCACAAAAGATTTCGAAATTTGTCAAAAATTCACTTTTTGACCATTTTTTGGTCATATTTTTAGACTCTATGTGAGCGAAAATACAAGAAACTTGATTCAGTTACACTAGATTCTGTCCTCTAGCTTCCTTATTGGTACTAATTTTCGCGCGTACTACTTTTCGCGCAATTTTTGCGCAGAGGCCCAAAAATGCGCGAAATTTAATACCAAAATTATGCGCACGGAGGGAGTGCGCGAAAATTAATACCATGTTTTTTTGTTTTTGGAAAGAAAGTGGCATTTATCTTCAAAAATTTCTTCATTTTTATTTGTATGCCTAGAAAAAAATATATAGGAGGCCTTTGTGCGCGAAAATTAATACTGATAATTTGAAAACAATTGGCTGGTGCGCGAAAATTAATACGCGCGAAAATTAGTACCAATAAGCATATGGTAATATAATTGAAAAGGGATTGGTTTGAAGGCGCAGCACTTGGCAGTTGCCCTCAAGTATGTCAGGCCCGCTGAGACTCTCAGCTATCCAACGAACTATAAACCAACCTCTAATTTCTTTTGGTTCAATAGATATCGACATATAAAGTTTGTACTAGCTCATTTTAAGAAAAATGTACACAAAAAGGGCTCGACACGGAAGTGTTAAATATATCGACTGTGTCTGGTGCGCCGATAAAAAGGATACAATTTTGATTATCAGATTATATCGGTAATATTTATAAGGGGGCTGAGAATACGTTAAGGATATTTTGGGATAATTTCAAACCGAAAAGTTAAGAATATTCATCATAAAACAAAATGACACCATTCTTAAGAAAAGTATTCTTCGCCACGGCAATGACTTCACAATTGGGGGAAAACAGTACATTTACTAAAAACTAATTATGTATTTTCAGCAAACAAAATCTTTTAGTGAGTTAAACCATAGTGTTTGTTTTCCCCTGCAAATGATTAAATCTTATTGGTTAGAACGTATATCACTTTCCGTGGCAAAGAGTGAAAATATGTTATACCTTCTGTCGTATTTCATGAGGAACAACTTCAGGAGGAAGAGGCAACAAAGGACTACGACTTCGATCGGTGATCCATATATCCGATATTATACGTTCTAATGTAAGACGTTTGAACACGTCAGGCTCCAAAATTTGAATAACGAGTCGCTTGAGATCTAAAGGTAATGGGAAATGTTTTCAATTTCAAAATGTTATATTAAATCGTGCTTTAACCATTTGAGCACAATTTTTGCCCAAAGTGCTATATAGGTTTTTATTTTAAAAGACATCCTGAACTGCAGGTTGAACCGTCTGTGGCCGTACGTGAAAGATGAAAAAGAGAGGAGGCCAGCGTTTAAATTACTTATCGTCGTCTCTCTAATGTCAGAAAGCTTATCCAGGTGGGACCCTGGGTGGGTCCCGTCCGACACTAAAACAAAACTGAAATAAATCCTACTAATTTTTGTTCAGTGTGAAAAGACTTTAAAGTGTGTTGTAAATCAAATGTGACCCCATGCCATAACTCTAAACCATTCGTTTTTAATCGACAGTTGAAAATATAGATTTTTTCGTCTGACATGAATAAAAAAACAGACCTGGGTACGAGGTCGCTTAAATGATGCAACGTTTTGGAATTTCTCGGTACTGTAGGGTATGTCATTCTGTGTTTTTTTTTGGATTGGTTTGATGCGATTAAAAGTGAAAACGAACTTTTTTAGAGTATGGCTTACCTGGAGAAATACGTTTAAGAATCTGCTCGTGCTCTATACTCATCCCTTTACGTAGCCGCGCGACAAAATTATCACGCGTGTCATTCGCCTGATACCTAAGAGTAAATAGTGTAGGAATAGTTAAATTAGTGTAATTGGTGTGTGAATGAGTTCTGTGATTCGGGTTTGTTTAAAGGCTGTAATATGGAAGTGGAATCGGAGGCTGTGAAATCTCGAAATTACCGGAATACGGTTGGTTTTTAAACAGTATCAGTACCGTTTTTCCCGTTATTTTTTCATCGAAATCCCGTTAAAAACATGCCAATACCCGTGATACCAGTTTCGGATGCCCATTATCAAATTAAATACTGTACCCCCCTATTATCGGCATAGTTTCTCTCTTTCAGATTAATCTTTTCGAAAAGTATTGGAAATTTTTTAAAAATATTTTTTGCATTTTACAGAGGAAAGGTTAACTTAAACTCTGATCAATATTCAAAAAGTTTCAAAGAAAAAACCTTTTTTGTGATTTCAAAAAATCGTCAAAAAATGTCTAAAACGAGGGTATCAAATTTATTTCAAATTTTTAATAGTTTTACGATTTCATCAATAGTTATAATTAACCCCCGGGGGGGGGGGGGGTACTTAGGCAAAAAAGGGTACGGGGATGTGCTGCCGGTCAGGGTACCTTTTTCACCTAGAGTCCCATTCAGGGTCCCTATTTTAGCTATCTAGAGTCCCATTCAGGGTCTCAAAAGTACGAAAGTACAAAGGTCTGTCCCCCATAGGGTGCCTTTTTGGGAAAAAGTAGAACATTTTGAGAACACTTTGGCACTTCAGTCCCATTCAGGGTCCCTTTTTCGCGAATTTTGAGTCCAACGTAAGGTCCATTTTTCGAACCCCAACGGCACACCTCCGTCGGCCGGCAAGGGTAGTATCCCCCCCCCCCCCCCGGGTAATTAACCCACTGTACAAACATTGGCATTTAACTTAGACATCGAGGTTTTAGTATTCTTCCGGGGTAAATTCATGGGAAAATGACTTCTTACTAGTATAGGTATAAATATTCCGTGGAAATGAGAAAGTTCAGAGGACCCAAAAGGGATTGTTTTTTTGCCCAGATGGTAGTTAACTCCTATATAAAACCAGGCTCATAATATAAGTAACCCAACTATCTTGTCTGTGTGACCAGAGCATTTTTAATAAAAAAGCATTTTGAATCCTATCAGGACCAGCAGGGTCAGAGTTTATGGATAAATATTTTAAAGTTTTCTCCAGAATGATATATTATTCTCACCAGAATGGCATTTCACCAGTAGTCATGACAAAAAGGATAACACCTCTGTAGGAATAAAAAAAAGAAAAAGAAAAAGCATTATTATAACTTGAATCTCAAATAAAATTGCGTGTGACTATCTGAAGAAACCGAGATTGCACGAAAGAAGCAAAAAGTAAATAAGTGGTATTGTCCTGGTTTCTACATGGGGACATTATTTACTCTCTTTGTAACAGACTTTAATTTGAACGTTTCCATGCTTTCTATTTTACGGCATTTCTACGACGATTGTATGCATGGATCCCAAATGTCCCATTCACCTCAAATGTCCGCAAAGTTCAGAGAGGCGAATGTTGACTTCCATATAAAGAATAATTATGAGCAAAAGCAACACTCTCCATCAAAACTTTTGGGAACCTTCTGTATCCGCCACTGAAGTTTACAAATGATGATTTATAGACATTTTCAATGAGTCCTTGATTCTGTGATTTGAAATAATTATGCTCTCCGTAGTAAAGTCTCTTAAACGAGTTTTGAGAACGAAGCATCGAGACAAAAATTAGTCTCTTTTATTCAAGCAATTTTTAGAGACTTTTGTACTAAAGAACGACATGGTCTCAATTTGGCAGATGAATTATATGTTGTATCCATAGGGTATTTAGCGTGGTATCATTAAAAGCATAAATTTCAATTCAGTATGTAAATTTACAAGATTTCCCGTAGTTCGGTAAAATTCCATGATGAAAAATAAATAAAATTGTAAAGTTACTATACTTACAAACTCCAAATTTCAACAGAAGGTCCATAAGATACATCTTTTTCAAAGAACTCTGGCGCAGCATATAATGCTGATCCGCATCTGGTTCTGAGCAAATCACCTCTGCCACAATAATTACTCAAACCAAAATCTGAAAGAAAAATGTCTCGTCAAAAGTTTCATCTTTTGTCCGTTATAAAGTCTGTAGTTGAAGTCTGTTGTGCAAAAAGATTATCAATAAAAATTACTTCAATGTAGAAACCAGGACAGTATTACTTATTCACTTTTTTGTTTCTTTGGTGTCATCCTGGTTTCTACATTATTAAATGTTGATCTTTTTGCAACAGACTTTTGTTGAAGGTAAAATACTACACCGATTTTCAATACAGTGGAATCCCTCTAAAGTGGACATGATCTAAAGCGGACATCTCTATATAGCGGACTGATTTCAGTTCATTTCAATCTCTATCAAGCGCCGTTAGGATTCGCTCGATTGTTCTGTTAAAAGCAGTTTCTTGAGGGATTCTTGTTATTTATTCTATAAGAATTCCAAAAATAGTTTTACATTTAAAAAAAATGTTTTTTGTATTTTACAGACCAGAATATAAATGCCCTAAAAATCACGTTTTCGCTAATAACTCATGAAGTAATTAAGCTGTTATTTTCAAACTTTGACACAATGTATTGTGTATTTTACAGACGTGTCTGGTCACACAGACAGACAGACAAACAGACAGTATGTTTAGAGAGATTATGCTGTATCTGTTTAGTTCAAGGAAAGGGATTGTCACTTTTACAAAGATAACCAAATAGGCTTTTCCAGAAAAAATCCATATTCCCACTGTTGTGTGTTGAGGATGTCGATTTTTCTTAACACCAACCTCCTGGATATCCTTGGTCTTCAGATTCTTACCCCTCGGATATCCTAGGATATTGAAAATTTCGGTATATCCTCAACAGGGGGATGCAATAAACGCCACCTTTTTAACGCCGTTTTTCAATAGACATTTTCATAAATTACGTCACGACTAATGATGATTTGAGCGCTGTGGTAACCGAATCCCAAGGGAGCTTATCAAAACTTGACTCTATTGATAGATGTGTCATTTTGAGTCTCGTGAGACATAATCACCTTGGTAATTGTATGAACCAAAGCAGTCGTTGGTCGTGACGTAATTTATGAAAAGGTCTATTGAACTCACATTTCCAATCTTTGACTAGTCAAAACGGCTGGCTATAGCTAAAACTGGTTGAAATTTTGCCTGCCGGTATAATGGAAATATTCACGATAAACTAAATTACTTCATTATAATCAATGAGAAATATTTTTTGTTACGTAGCATGTTGAGATCTATGGTAAGGATGGGATGTTGATGGTGGACAGTAATGGAAATGAACCCAAAATGACTGAAGGTTAGAACCATCTCATTTGTTTTTGATATCTAAGATCCAAGATAGATAATTGGTCGATACGCCTGAAGTTTCGACAAAGTATTACGGAAAAATCTCGGAACTCGTAAAATATGTTTTGTATTACATTCGAAGTCACACGATAACGTTTTTACATATTTAAATACGATGCAAGGTGAGTTAGTGTGCGCGTGGAACATCTTTCATTTTAAATGGACCAGCACCTCCCGATAGGTGAGAGATAGATCATTTATTGCATTCATGTGCTAAATTAAAAAGGTTTGAGACGATGTATAATATCATTTCGCGTTCGTTCTACCAGTCAATTCAGATATCGACAATAATTTGAAGCCGATCCTCAAAGACCACGACTTCGACCTGTCAAAACTACAAAACGGAACAACTCTTAGCAATGGTGACGTCAGTCGTCGTCGACTTTCCGGATCAGTAGACATCGAGATTCCCGTTTCAGTAGCTCCAACAGAAGGCTTCAGTAACGGCGGTTTAGACGGAGGGATGGGCAAAAAGGAAAATTCATTATCATCCGTCAAAATAATTGAAATACAACGTGAGAAGACCTACATTGATGACTGTTTGTGCTCCATTTGTTATGCTTGCAGTTGCTGTAATACTAGCTATTTGGAATCCCCTGTCCGGCGTTTCTGGCATAATTCACGACATTACATGAAAATGCTGATCGAGCATAAATATTTTGAGGCAGTCATTTTATTTCTGATTGGTATCAGTAGTTTAACACTTGTAAGTTCAAACTCATTCTTCTATTGGTAATTATATAAATTCAGATTTTTTCGGATCTCGTAATTTTAACTTCAAAATTATGCACAAATTGGTGTAGTTTAAGAACCAAGAAATATTTAGTTTGTTCCAATGGACACACTCGAGTACTAAGAGAGAAATCGAACCAAAAGTTGTCTAATTTTGATAGAAGAACGACAAGGGTGACAAGGATTAAAGGAGTATGACGGCTATAGCTATGTGAAACAGGGGTTTAAAAAAGTCTTGCTGTTTTTCTATGTATTATGGTATTTGAAGTTTGGCATAATATGTTTTTCTTAATTCTTTTTCTGCTGTTAAAATGTTTTCTTTTTTTCTTCTATTACAAGGTTTTCGAAGATGTCTACCTGAACGAAAAGGAAGATTTGAAATCGTTTTTGTTTTATTGTAACTATTTCTTTGCCATTATCTTCACACTGGAATTCTTTATCAAGTTATTTGCACTTGGCTTTGTTACCTACTTTACCAACTTCTGGAATTTGCTTGATGTTTTTATTGTAGCAGTAAGTATTCTGTTCGTAAATAAACACACTTCTGATTTTGTACGCCTCCTTTATAACCCCTGTCTCAACACCCAAATGGTCCTTTCTCTGTGACGCAGTGGAGAAAATAATTACAACTGGAAATTATTATTAAAGAACAAAAAAGTAACTTGCTGAAAAATCACATTATAGTTGAGAGCTTTTGGTATCTACTGGGGTGCAGAGAAAGAGGTGTTCTTTGATTAGTTTGAACTGAGAATGTATGATTGAATAGTTACTAAACTGGCAGTTACATTGCCTACATTAGTGCAGGGTATATCGATCCATTACCTATTAGTATATGCACTTGTTCTCACCCAATTGTTACTAAACTTTGTTCAAGAGATGCTACGAGCATAGGAATCTATTTGAATTCATTTTTAGGAGATAACCTTACTGTGACATCATCATTTTTTTCGCAGTTTGAATTCGAATTTCTCTGCTTTTTGTTCTTAGATTTCGTTATCATCTTTATTTGGGGACAGTGGTGGAAATCTGAAAGCTCTTCGATCATTAAGAGGCTTAAGACCTTTAAGAGCCATCTCAAGATTTGAAGGGATGAAGGTATCATATCAATTTCAAAACATATACAACGAACTTACTTTCATTTCAACTTACTTCAAGATAGTTCTTTTATACATAGTCGAATCTTTTGGGACAAATCTGCAATAATACCTGAATTTAAAGAGGCCCAGACACGACTCACGATGTTCTAAAATTTAGAGCGCCACATGGCCCTACTTGATTTTATTTAAAATAAGAAAGTTCCTAATAGTCTGAAAGCAAACCATAAATATAATTGCACATTTTCCGCCTCTTAGATTTAAATAGTTGAAGTTAATATTGGTCGATATTTATCCTGCAAAATTTGATAAGTTTTGTGATTCAAATTGCTAGTCCAGTAAAAGTTCAAATTAAGCGGACACCTGAAACAAGGGGACAAGGGGACATTTTCCAAACAGTGGTAGACCACTCTTTAAAGTGTGGACCACTCATCATCATTTCCCAATGGTATCCGCTAATTCATGATATCCATTATACGGAAGCCACCAGTTTTGAATTTTTAACAATAAAATTAGTGACAAACATCCGGCTTCTTGAGATGTTTCCTTAAAAGATTACGTAATGGTTCATCATGAACTGTAAACTTGTCCTACAACTAAAATTTATGTCATTTCATGTAATTTAAGGTGGTTGTAAACGCCCTTGTCTATTCAATTCCTTCGATTGGTAACGTGTTACTTGTCTGTGTGGCCTTTTGGCTTATCTTCAGTATCATGGGCTACAATCTGTTCGGTGGCAAATTCTGGCGGTGTTATGACGAAAACTTTACACCACTCAACACGACTTGGGTTAACAACAAAACACAATGTTTCGAAAGACAACAACAAGGGTATAATTACACGTGGAAGAATCGAAATATTCATTTTGATAATGCGGCAGCAGGATTTCTTGCCCTCTTCCAAACAGTAAGCAAAAATAATCATTTAAGAAAATATTTCTAAAGAAGCTCCCCTTGAAATGAAGAGTTCTTTTTATCTAAGACACAAACCCAGCAGAATAACGTTATTTCAACGTTGAAACAACGTTCCATGCCTTATAAGAAGGATCTTCTTGCTCTTAATCATTTAATGGTTTTCAACATTTTATTTAAAGCTAATTTACGAGCCCAAAATCCACATAAACAAATTCTGAGAAAGATTAGAAAAACAAAACGGCATTCTCAGTATATATCATTTTAAAAAGATTTTGGTGTTCAAATTGTTGATAAAATTGTATGTTACATAGGCAACACTCGAAGGATGGTTTGAGGCTATGGCTGACGCTTACGATGCAAGGAATGTAAGTAATACTGAATTTTATACTGAATACTAATTTTTAAATTCAAATTAGCCACTTATTATCAAGTGCTTATTTTACTTAGAACGCTATCAACGCGATCAATCAAAAATCGTTGTAACCATGTGAAGTTAATTTACCCCATTTATGTTTTGGTTTTTAGATTGATGAACAGCCTGGGTATCGTGTCAACTATTTCAATCAATTATACTTTGTGGTGTTTATTCTCCTGGGTGCTTTCTTCATTCTCAACTTGTTTATTGGTGTAATCATTGATAATTTCAACCGTCTGAAACAACAGTATGAGGACGGTGCAGACGGGGTCAGCTTCTTCCTGACACCAGGTCAAAGGAATTGGATCAATACCTTAAAAGCAGCCTCGTTAAAGAAACCTTCCAGAAGGTTGACCAGACCGAAGGTAATAATGAAAGCCAATAGTTGATTTCACCATGATATTTTTTGTTATTGAAAGACTCGCTTACCGTAGATTCTCTATTTTAGTGCGCCCTCTAATTAGTGCGGATGGTCTTTTTTTTCCGGAAAATGAAGAATTTTTCACCTCTATTTATTAGTCCGGGTGAATTTTAGGGAATTTTAAATTCACCTCTAATTTAATGCGGAAATGGTCAAAATTATCTCTAAATTTAGTGCTGATCAGGCTTGATACCCGTGAAATCTTTGCTTTCATAGCTTTTAAAAGCTGAAATATAATAATGCACTATCTTCACTCTCTTACATATGAGTATTGGTTTTTTTCTATGTAAGTTTTGTTAAATCACCATTATGGATCTTAGACTAAAAATGTCAACTAATTTTTTTTACCTTTAATTTAATGTAGTTTTGATCTGAATTCTAATTTCTATTAGTGCAGATACCTAGTTATTTTATTAGTGTGGCATGACCAAAATAATTATTTTTTTTACCGCACTAAATTAGAGGTTTTATGGTATTAAAAAAAGTCAATAAATTAAGAAATGATTTTGGCAGCTAAGATGAACGGCACGCATAGCTAAAGTCTATAAAACACACTTTTAATGAGTTTTAGTCATTAAATAAAAATGTGAAAAGCCGAAGGAATGATAAATGACTTTGAGAATTGAAATTAGCTTTTATAGTTGTAAGTTGCAAGTTGTAAACAGAGCCATAGGGCGCGTTCAGACTAAATGGCAAAGTTTAATCACCGGCTAGGCAAAGTATTGTTTTCATTGTTATTATGTGTTAAAAAATATCACGCTTTCCATGGAAAAGGTTAACGACGGTAAACATAATAGTCAGCTTGGCAAAGGGAATCTCCTACCTCGCTACATATATTCTTTCTAAAGGATTGACGAAAATCCACGAAAATTAGAAATTGGAAAAACGCTTTCTATTGAATTTTTCATACTTCGCCTTGTCATGTAGTTTGAACGCCCTCATAAGTAAGATGTAATCATCCGAAATCACCTATAGAATGACAGCAAACTTTTCATGACGCAACTCAGATACAATAAAAGGAACCTTTTTTTTGCTGAAACAATTTGGTTTTACCATAATATTAACAACTACCAGAAACCGAATTAATAATGGACTTAAAATACTCAACAACATTCAGAGTTGAGTTAAATATAATCAAATAGAAAATAGAAAATTTCATCTTTTCTTTCTAGTCAAAATGGAGAGGAACATTGTTCGATTTTATTCAAACGAAATATTTCGAGTTTTTCATCATGTCTGTCATCCTTCTCAACATGTTGTCAATGATGATCCAACATTACAATCAACCAAGAGAGGTAGAGCTGGCGTTAGACTATCTCAATTATGTCTTCACTGGTATTTTTACCATCGAAGCTATCCTGAGATTGACAGCTATGAGATTGGAATACTTCAAATATGGAATGAATGTCTTTGATTTCATTATTGTTGTTTTCTCGATTGCAGGTAGGTTAAAGTGTAGTTTAAGAATCAATGATCTAATGAGATTAAAGGCCGGTTTCCACTCATCACCGTTACCACCATTGGCTTAGAAATAAACGAATCCATTCGACTAGTTAAATATTTCGTTACAAGTGACGCGAGAAATTTTGGGTGCTGCGCTTTTTTTCTAAGGAATTTTTAACCACAAAAAAAGCGCTGCACGGGATGAGTGGTAACCGGAAACCCCATGGGCACTAACTGAGCAGAGTTACCAGAATTACCGTTCAGTTGGTACCTTTTATATGGGTCTTTTAAGCTTTACTAGTTGAGCAACTATACCGAATTTAATTTACATGGTAAATAGGCGATATAAATACCCTTTCAATATTGAAATTTTCTAAATGTCGTTTTTTAATGACTTCAATGGTCAAAACAGTTACAAACAACTTAAACTTGTAAACTTAAACAACTAAAACATTTAAACAGCAGACTACACTAACAATTTACTAACAGAGAAAAGAAACTGACCCTAGAAATCACTACTTTAAAATAAAAAACTGCAAACAGTGCAACAAAATACCAATCGAAACAAACGGCAAGCACAGACTGACAAAATCAACAACAGACAGGACTGACAAAATCGCACCGCACGCTCAGCACGTTGGTTTGATGCACGCTATCACATGCAGCACAATTTAATGTTTTAATGTTTTAGTATATTTTTTGTTCACCAATATGCACATACACTCATTTAGGCACCAATTTTTTTTGTTGCAACACACTTTTGAAGTAACACGAGGTGAGTTTAAGCTTTTTTTGTTTATTACGATTTATACTACACTATAAATACTATTTACTTCAACCAAAGTTTTTAGTTTTATTGCACTCGTTGATTTCTGTTTTGCACCAAGTCACCAATAATGACAAACTTGCTTACGTTGGCTGTTTTGTTTGTCTATAGGTAACGTATTATTGATACTTGAATTTAAGGATGGCTACAATATTTAGTCATGAACCAACCCTCTTTTACCATTAAAAGACCATGCCGTTAAGTGTCTTTTCCTCCTTTTTCTATTTCAGCTATTGTTATGGACGCGTACAACCAAAATTTCATCATATCTCCGGGCTTGTTCCGTGTAGTTCGTGTATTCCGTCTAGGACGTCTGCTCCGGTTCTTTGAAGGAGCAAAAGGCATACGTAAATTACTATTCACCATAGTGAAATCTGCGCCAGCTTTGAGTAATATTGGAACCCTTCTCTTCCTGATCACTTTTATATACGCTATTATGGGCATGAACTTATTCGGGACGATTGCACTGAACGGTGCTATTACACAAACCACCAATTTCAGGACTTTCGGTAGCAGCATGTGTGTACTTTTCCGTATATCAACAGCTGCCGGATGGAATGCGGTCTTGGAAGGCGCAATGGTTCAACCACCGCACTGTGATCCGGATGCACAAGGAAACTGTGGTAATAAACTCGTCGCCGTCATCTTTTTTGTTTCTTATATTATGGTGATTGTTTTGATCATCATCAACATGTACATCGCGGTGATCTTAGAGAACTTCAACCAAGCGCAATCGCAGGACGAAGCCGGTATTACTGAAGATGATCTGGAAGCCTATTACGTCACATGGGAAGAATTCGATCCAAAAGCCACCCAATTTATAAAATACAGCCAATTGTCAGATTTCATAGATGCTTTAGATGGACCGCTAAAGGTGCCTAAACCGAACTATTGGTTCTTAGAGCAAACAGATATTTCCATTAAAGAGAGATATAGATGTCACTGTCTTGACATAATGACAGCCCTTATTAAACGAGCACTGGGAGATGAGTGTAGCGAAGAGAGTGAAGACTTAAGCATCATCCTCAAAAAAGTTGAGGATCGATATCTTAAACTCTTTCCTTTAAGAACGAAAGAGAATGACGTTGAAACGACACGTGAGCGTTTAAAAACTGAAAATGCGGCTGCTAAGAGCATCCAACGTGTGTTCCGTAGACATTTATTGATGGATGAAATAAACTTGATATCCAATGGCAAAAATAATATTGGTTTACGGACACGTGATAAGACTATAAATAAGATTGAGCAGTTGGTGACGGTGATGTGGAAAACACAGAAGAATAACGGCGCAGAAGATGAAGAAGAGGAAGAAGAAGAAGAAGACGAAATTGAGAGTGGCGAAGAAAATGAAGTCTTCGAAGATGATGAGGTGCAGACCGAACACAATGTGGAAGTCGCTACCGCCGCTGAGAATGGAGTCATTGAAAATAAACAAGCTGATATGGATGCTTGAATCTTGCGTTGCGTTGGTTGGGCGATGAAAATTGATTGATTTCAGCACGTTAAAGGAGAAGGAGGCGAAATAAATAAGGAGCTAGCTTTCACACTGTTTTTCAATGATCAAAAATCTCCATGGAGAAACAACAAATACAATCGTTTTACTGTCTTAATGTTATACCGTGACACCGTAAATACTGTCTAGGGTACAAGCTCGAAAATTTTGGGAAAATGAGAAAAAAAATCTACCAAATAAACCCATAAAACTTTAAATACGTAATAAATAGAATTTTTGATAAAAAAAGCAAATGAGAACATCACATTCAACAGAGACAGGTGCCAGCCTGGAAGATTATATTTCATCGAGTTTCAAATAAAGAAATTGGTATTTTGGAGTACAAAGCAAACCATATTATAACGTCGCGATGTTAACGAATTATTAAAAGAAAGACACTTTTAACATAACAAAAAACTTCAAAAGGCTTTTTGGCAGAAACAATATTTTTTAGAGAAAAAGCCCAAACATCCTAAACTATCCTAAACTCCGATCCTTAAGATTTTAGCTTTATAATAAAGCAAGATCTAAGTTAATTTTTTTACTTGTAATGCATTGATGAGCCGTGTCTAAATCGACCATTTTAAAGAAAGCCCATATGTAGGTAGCTCTTATAAATTTCATAAAAATCTTTACCCAGCAGATACGGAACGTCGTTTTAACGTCCAAACAACGTCATTCTAACGACAGAACGTTATTTGGGTGTTGAAAGAACGTTGAAAGAACGTCGAAACAACGTCGAAGAACGTCATGTGTTTGCTGGGTACAAGATTAAAGATTTTAGGCAACTTTTTAAGTATGACTAACTACTAATACGGGTATTAATCAACTTTTTCAGGCTGTTCATAATGCTTTGAGTGGTTCGCATTGTCTTTTTAACTTTTATTAATCGCGAATGTTTTTGGTCCTTTTTGCAAGAGAGAAAACTATGTAAAATTTCAAAATAATTCAGCGCTTTCGTATGTGGTATTATTCTCTTGCCAAAAGTTTCACAAAACGGGAAAAGTAAATAATAGTATTAATTTATTGTTTAAAATCTTCATTTTTTAGCGTAATAATTTTAACTTTATATTGAACAGCAAAACAAAATCTCAATGAATAAAAAGTAATAAAAAACACTACCTTTGCACAACAAATAAGAAACAAAAAACACGTGTCGAGAAATTTTGTCTTTTACTTTGAGACTTGCAGAACCCGAAGATTTCATCTGACTCTTGTTAAGGGGGGGGGGGGGGTGTGCCACTGAAAAATGGGAATCCAATTCGAACATTAAAAAAGGGTTCCTTCGAGGGATAGTTTTTAATTTAAATTTAAATTTCCGTGTTTTTGCAACCCGATTCACAAGAGCCGAAAAAGGTATCCAGCGGCACATCTACTCCTGTTTTTTTTGCCTCAGTAAGTACCCCGGGCTTTGAAACTTTTGGCTACCCAATACTGTTGTGGAACCTTTGACCTGATGTAAATAATGGCAGAAGAACTAAGTTACAGTTGATACCACTTTACTTTCTGGTCTTTGACACACGGAACGGGGGGTTCGAATAAGCTGGCGGTTTGGAAAAAACTCACATGGTATGTTTCGGCTAGAAACATGTCCAAAATTTAATTAGCGGGAGGAGGGGGTTGGAATAAGAATGGAAAAAAATTAGTAAGCGGGGAAAACGTCTACTAAAGACCAGAGAGTATGTGCCATTTGCGTTACCATGATAATCTTCCGGTGTCGCTAACCATTTGGTGTCGCTAACCATCTCCATTCTATAGGCCCGTTTTATGTGACGTCACGTGTTTACATCGCTCGTTTACCACCCGCAAAACGGCCCGATTTCATAAGCAGAAAGACAACAACATTAGCTGGAGGCATGCAGTTTATGTCAATTTTCTTAAGATCTAGAAGGAATTTTAGATAGACATTTTAGTATGTTATCCAATAACTTTAAGGATTCTTATACTAAAATTTCATACAATTCTGACAAAGAGGTTTTGAATAATAAAATAATATGCCCAAGTTTGGTATCGTTATTTTAGGATTAATCAGATTAATTTTGGGCCCCATACCTCACTAAAAACTTATCTTTGCCAATAGACTTATATCGAATCGAATCGAATATATACTAAACTTTTTACATTATTTTAACAAAATGTTCTTGGAAATTACCTGCTTTATTGCATGAAAGTTCATGGCTCTCGTGAATTGTTTAAAATCCTCGCAGAGATAGTGACATTTTTTTATGTGGCACGTTATTTCCTCAAAATTGCTTTTTCAAGAAAAAATAAAAATTTCACGGTTTTGCGGTCAAGATCAGCGAAACTAAAATGCTGAGAAATGCAATTTTTAGGTAAAAAAATCGCGAAATTAAGATGTTCGGGAATTTTCATGCAATAAAGTATAACTCCTTATTTTGTAAAGTTTAAACGCTAAAATCAATCTCGTAATTCGTATTATTAACAAGGCCCTGTGTTGGTGTCAAAGAACTAACAAAAATCGAAGCTAATCCACATTCACTCACTCAAGACACTAAAACACTTCGAAACTAAAGGTAAAAACATTCGTAACCTTCCACGTAAAATTACCTCTAAATGGTTTATGTAATACTACTCTCTCATTCTCATTCGCTCCCTTAAAGATTTTGAACAGTTTAAATAGTCAGTTAGTTGTTAACCTTGTTAACAATTTAATTCCATTTCAAGTTTTTAAATTTAAAATGTTTTAATATTTTAATTTCTAAATTTTAGTTCTGTAAACTAATTTTAAAAATCCTAAATAGTCATCAGTCAGTTCTTACAGTTTTCAAAAAGAATTTCAATTCTCCATGATATTTTCTTGAGTCTTTAGAAGACTATGTATATACACTATAACTATAATTCCTTTTTTCTGCCCTAAATGCCCTCAAAAAACCCAAACCATAAAGGTGATCCTGAAGCTTTAAAACATCTCTCCGAAACCATTTTCTTCTCATAAAACAATAATTTTCTTCTGAACTTTTTTAGATATTGTATTGACGACCCTCGAAACCGATATTCCGATCCAACCCGGATTGTTCCGTGTAGTTCGAATTCTACGTATCGGGCGACTGTTGCGTTTCTTTGAATCGGCGAAAGGAATACGTCAGTTGATTTTCACAATCCTGAAATCAGCACCAGCATTGAGCAATGTGGGTACGCTTTTGTTCCTGATTATCTTTATATACGCCATTATTGGAATGACAATGTTCGGTCACGTAACTTACTCCACTTACATCACACCAACAGTCAATTTCAAGACCTTCGTAAGCAGCTTCTGCTTATTATTCCGTGTAGCAACAGCCGCTGGTTGGAACGGAGTTCTTGAAGGGTTGTGTATCGAGCCACCGCACTGTGATCCTAACAAGTTTATCCCTGGAGGTGGTGGAGGTGTAGCCAAAGGTGATTGCGGTAATAAAATAGCGGCAGTTGTCTATCTGGTCAGTTTTATGTTCATCATTGTGCAGTTCATCGTCAACATGTATATTGCCGTCATCTTGGAGAATTTTAACGACGCCCAGAACCAGGAATCAGTCGGTATCACCGAAGACGCCATAGAAGATTACTACGAAACCTGGAAAAAGTATGATCCGAAGGCCAAACAATTTATCGAGTATAAAGACGTGTCGGATTTACTGGACGAAGTACCGAGACCGTTCCATAAAGCTAAACCTAATAGTGAATTCATAGCTAATCTTCATTGTCCTGTACGTGAAGGACATAAAATACATTGCTTGGATCTGCTACAAACATTGATTAAGCAAATCATTGGTGAGGATAAATGCAAGCTTGACGATGCTGACGAAATGGTCGCCAAGTTGATGGGAAAAGTGGAGAAAAAACTGAAAAAGCAATTTCCAGGTCGCGAAAAGAAAGGCGTAGTGACGACCACTACTGAGCGAGTTGCGATTGAAGACGCAGCTTGTCGGAGGATACAGCGCTTGGCACGTTGGTATCTCATACAAAGCAACGTCGCAATGTTAAAGGATGCTGATGTAGATCGAAATGAAAAGAACCGTAAAATACGGCGCATTGAAGCCGCCCTAAAAGGTTTAGTTAAGATGCAAGAGTTAGAAAAAGAAAGACAGAAGCAGAGAGATGAAGAGGAGCGTTTGAGACGACAGGAGATGTTTGACACGGACGACGAGGAGTTCATGATGGAAACACCCTTACTTTAGCTTTCTCAGTCAATGATTTTCTTCAGATACATTTCTCTGAGTCGAAATATTAAACTGGAGATATTATTTTGATGAGGGTTGGAATATTTATTGAAGGGTTGTTGAGCATCCTGAGGATTTAAAACGATCGTCAAGTGAGTGATCGGATTCAGGTTGAAGAGTTGTGGTGATTTGTATGACATTTGAAGAGTTGTGGTGATTTGTATGACATTCTAAATCCATTGCAACAAAATCGAATGCCGAGTCTGTGTCCGTAGGAGTCGAAACTCGGACGAACTCGAAATTATCTCCTGTACCAGATGGGGAGATCCTGCTACTAAGTAACGAATGGGATGCCAAAGGAAAATGTGAAGTCTTTTGTGCAAAATACTGGTTCGAAGTTTAATGGCTATAAGTTTGTAGCATTTTGTTAAGAAAATACTTTTTGAAAACTATATTTTTTGTATCCGTAAAGAGACATTTTCTAGCGAAGGACAACTTAAAGGCAGTGCATAACTGCAAACGATGAATAAAAATATTTTTTATAATGTATTTTTCTCTCAATTATATAATTATTGGAAGCCCAGCAAAACAATTTTGTAAAACAATATTTTTGTAGAACTAAAAATAATAAAGTTATTCATTTTTTGAGTATCCAGTTTTTTATACCTATTAATTAATGTACACAGTTTTATATATATATTAAAAAGTAAGAGAAAATTGACTTTGTACTGCAGCTAATCTTTGAAGAAAAATGCCTCACATTTCAAAACGCAAATAACAAGGACCGCCGAGGGCACCTAGGCAAAATCGGGTACGGGAGCGTTACGGTAACTTTTTTGAAACTTTTAAGTCTATGGCAAAATTTACCAAAATATTTGCTCAGTTAGGATCAGTCTTTTGTATTTTTTTCTACAAACTAAAAACTTGTCAAAAATTAGTCTCTAATAGGGTCCACTCGGAGGAACTCAAAATTATCTCCTGTACCAGAGCAGAGGGGGAGAGCTCTGAGCGGCAAATTCCCATTATTCGTCAAGGTCAGCGCCGCCATCCCCCCCCCCCCCCCCGGCTTAAGGCCGTAAATTCGAGTAGACTGTACCAGACCCATATCTACGGAAAGTTCAAAACTTACGAACGATCGATGAACTTGAAGTATACCTCAGGTACTTGGAGGCCTGTACCAAACCCACAGAGCGCACCGATATTATTAAAAAGTTAGAAAAAAATGCCTCAAAAGAATTGACTTGCACAATTTTTAGACTCTCTAAACACCCTTCCAAATAAGTATAAAATATTGAAACATGAAAAACACCCCCAGTGTTCGGATTGCTCAAATCTTTCACCCTAAAAAACATTTTATAATATTTAATAACCACCCACTCAAATAAACGCCCCCTCGAAATAACACCCCTCCCCTAAAAGGGGCGTTTATTCGAAACGAGGCTGATTCGAGCTGGGATTCAAGGGAAATGGGTATTTGAACACACAAAAAACAAGGATAATTTACTATTTTTCCTACTTTTACTTTTCTATAAACAGTTTCCTGCTTTCTATTCAATCCTTTTTTCCTAAATTTCGGCTCAAATAATGATGTTATTGCATCAAAAAAATTGGATCACATTATCCAATAACAATACTTTGTGTTCAAATTTCAAATAATTTAATAAACACCCCCTTTTTTGAACGCAATTCTTAGCTTTTTTGCTCCGTGAAATTAGGTTGCTAATTGAGTGTATGTGTATGAATTTTGGGGTGACTGGGACACCTCTTCTAAACGAAATAGACAGAAAGACGAATGTGATTTCACATAAAAGAATTTTTACAACAATGACAATGTATACAGAAAAGAAAAACGTATGATAAAATGGACATGGATGGTTTCATAAACGGCATACGTTCGGTATAATAAACATATCTGCAGGACGGTCTTCACTAACCGCCGCGTAGCACTTTGTGTAGACCACCATTTGCTTAGAAATAAATGAAGCCATTCGATTGGTTAAATATGATATTACAAGTTGAACAGTTGTAATCTTTTCTAAGGAATTTTCAGCCACAATAAAGTGGAGTGCTGCACGCGACAAGTGAAGCCCGCCCTTAATATCCGTAGACACAATCATAGACGTGGTGGTAAGTCAAAATAAAGTGTTGCCCATACAGTTAGGAGTATTCGCCGTATACGTATCGAACTCGACGTATACGGCAGTTTGTAAAGCAGTTCAAATTTATCTTTGACGACCGTGATCACAATTTAAAAATTTTCGTTCACTAAATATTTTTTGTTTTCAACGAAGTTCAATACAATCTAAAACTTATTATCAAAAAAAAGAAATTTTGTTTATCGTCAAAATTTGAAATGAAATAATGGTATAGCATCAGAGTGGGAATCAAATCGAAAGGCATAAAAATGCATTCAATGTATACAGCGAATTCGTCGTATACGGCGATTTCAACAAAAAAAGAAAAGTCTGATATTCGCCGTATACGACGAATTTGATTTCGAAGTATGCGGCGAATACTCCTAACTGCATGGCAAAGGGTCTCATCAACTAGAAATTTTTTTTTTCAGTGTTACTTCTAATATTGATTCAAACATTTTCCACCCATCCTCTCTTTCCCCTATGTATTTCTGTTTGAAGAAGATTTTCACAAAATGAAATGGTACTGAATTTGATCAATGGTACAGATTTCCGTCATAAAGCCAGAGGTTTTGATGGTCGATTAAATTAATACTATTATCGTTGATTAATTATTTTTAATCAAAATTTTACTCTCTAGATATCATCTTAGACTTGACTCATATCAACATACCGATTTCACCTGGATTGTTCCGAATTATCCGTGTCGCCCGTTTAATACGCTTGCTCAGATCCGTCGAATATCTACGAGGAATACGACAGCTTGTTTTCACAGCCATCAAATCTGCACCAGCTCTGGCTAACGTCTGTCTAATCCTGTTCCTGATACTGTTCATTTACGCTGTTCTCGGAATGTCCATGTTTCAACGCGTCAAATTTAATAAGGATTTAAACGAAGGAGTCAACTTCCGGACCTTCCGGTCAAGTTTCAATGTTTTGTTTCGGATAACCACAAATGCCGGTTGGAATCTTATACTGAATGCAACTCGAAACGAAGAAAATTGTGACCCGAATATGATTTTCTATGAAGGGGATACTGGGAACGGGATCACACAAGGAGATTGTGGAAATAGTTTTGCTGCCATTTTTTATTTTAGTACGTATATCATGTTGCTCTCCTACATCATTATCAATGTTTATATTGCTGTCATGTTAGAGAATTTCCAACAAGCACAAGCGCAGGAGACCTTGGGTATCACGGAAGACGGTATAGAAGACTTCTACGAAGTGTGGAAGAAGTTTGATCCAAATGCTACACAATTTATATATCTGAGTGAGCTCAAGCTGTTCGTAGAAAGCCTTGAGGAACCTTTTAATTTGACCAGTAAAGAATACGACGATTTCCTGAATAAATGTGATATAGCCATTAAAGATCAGGAAAGATGTCACTGCTTGGATATTTTGTCAGCACTGGTCAAATATCGTTTGGGAGAACGACGCTGTACTGAAACGAATGATGTTATGAAGGTCTTGGAAAAAGTGGAAGAGATTTTCTCCACCAAATTCCCTGCACGCAAACAAGTAGTGACCGTTGATTCAACTCTGAAGCGCTTCCAACGAGAACACGAAGCTGCAGCTATCATTCAAAGAATGTTTCGTTATTATTGCTACACCGCGTACCTTAATAATCTGTTGAAAAAGGCTTCCATGATCAGAGGAAACGCGAATCGGTTTATAGCGCGTGATTTGAGAATGAATTTAATTTTCATGAAGGAAGAAGTCAAGCGCAAAAAATCGACAAGAAAAACAAGCGGTTTAACAATCATTACGAACTTTTTCACTAATCAATAGAATAAATAAACAATTTAAACCGTTAAGAACAGAGATCATCCAGAACATTTCGATTACCTTCCACATAGGCGGAGGCGGTACTCAGAATTTTTTCCAAATAAGGAATATGGACAAAAGCAACACTCTCCGTTAATTTTTGAGAACCTTCTGTACCCACCACTGATCCACTCAAACCAATAACCCCGCCATTGTTATTCATCCTGCTTATTATTCCCTTCTTGCAAGTTAGTTGTCGTAGGTTGATCAAATAAGTTTAAAACACATCTGGATAACATAAAGGGTGAAGGGCGAAATGAGTGCTTCTTGATGAGGGAGATCTTAAGTTATTATATAGAATATTGGAATAACAATTTAAAACCCATGGCCATACTTGATGATTGAGCTTTGGTATTTCATTTTTTAAAGATTTATTTATTTCTAAAGATTATGCGTAATATTTATTACAGTAGAACCTCCAATTAGCGGACACCTCTGATTAGCGGACAAAATATTTTTCCCCGGCCGTTTTCTAGTCAATA
>JAUJPO010073342.1:0-11489 GCA_032270745.1 Tiaropsis multicirrata
TACGCGCGACCGCTTTCCAGTTTCCAGACGCGCGACAACTAAGCGGCCGCTTTAGAAATCATACATCTATCCGCCGCATTCGCCGCCTGAAAAAGCCGTTTTAAGAAAATTTCCCTAGAAAACGGGAAATTTTTAACAACACGGAGGTGATTTTAAGGGACACCGGGACTGACCAAATACATCAAAATTGACTTGTTTTAAAATGGTTTGTTATCTTATGGCCGTTTTTTCTTAACCACCCGGTATTCAATATTCGATTCCACAGTTAGAGGGTATGGAGCTGCCAAATTGAGCCCTTAAAGTTTTCCGTACTAAAGTCTCTTAAACGAGTTTGGAGAACGAAGCATCGAGACAAAATTTAGTCTCTTTTATTCAAGCGATTTTTAGAGACTTTTGTACTAAAGAACGACACGGGCTCAATTTGGCAGATTAATTATATGGTTAGTAGCAACGTAGGTTCTTTAATTTTTCCTCGGAGAGAAGAATTTTCCTGACTTATCTTCCAGGTTTTCTTGGACTTTTTTAAAGAATACACTTTATAAGAATATTCATGATAAAATTGGCCAGAAAGTTAAGAATGTCTGTCCTAAGAACGTTGCCATCCTAAAAACTTTAAAGGTCAAATTAATTTATTTTTGGAATTATTCCTAAATATATCTAAAAAATTTCTCTAGCTTATTCAGCTTGCCTAATTTTTTTTTATATTACTCTTTTGGCGTGTTTCTCAGACTCTTTCAGAATATGTTAAGAATATTAAGGATGATTCAATCAAAAAGTTAAGAATATTCATCGTGGAACAAAAAAACACCATTCATATAAAAAAAGCGTGTAAACGCTATCAATAAGGGTCTTCAATTTATTATCTTCAATTTTCATTTACAGGGTTCCACAGCACCTAATCTTCCCTACCCTGATGGATTTACACGGTTCACAAAAACATTGCTCGGCCCAGTCCCCAAATATTGAAGAAAATAAAACTAGTTGAGCATCAATTATTAAAAAATATATTCGCTTTTAATATAACAATATAATTTAATAATTAGTATTAAAACACCCTATTATCAAATGAAAATGATTAGAAAAATATTATTTAAACCCACCCTCCCCCCCCCCCCCCTCATATTGACGTCACGGAATATCTTTGAGAATAAACTCAATGTACAGAAGAAAGTAGAGAAGAAAGCATTTTCAACATTTGAATCTGAAGCTTATTACAGAATTAAGTTTGGAAACGTTGAATAAAAACAAATGTCAAAATGTCAATTTGCTCACTTACTGATCACGTTACCAATATCTTCTCTTGTGATTGGTCTATTTTTGATCACATGATATAAAAGTGAGCAAAAAAACAATTTGCGTACGCAAGTTCAAAATATAGTAAAAAAAAGACAAATAGAAACTACTTTCAGACCGGGGTTTTTATACTGGGGTGTGTAACTTTTAGGCTTTCATTTGTTAAATGTTCGATTCTTTCAAACCCCCTCTTACTTCAGTTATATTAAGTTGTATTCCTATTAATAGAAAATTCTTTTCCCACATTTACCAAAGATAAGTCTATTTTCCCCTATTATTAATTATCATTGTAGTGTTTTTTGGCGATCTTGGGACCCTGTCAGATCATACATCAGAGCTTCAAAAAAAGGTACCCTGACCAGCGGAACGTCTCCGTTCCTGATTTTGCCTAGGTACCACCCCCGGGTCGACACTTGACGAGTTCACAACCTGCTAAAGAGGTGTACAGCAGATTAAAGCTTCTTAATGTGTGACTATTTTAGCTAAAAAAAAGTTTTAAATTAAAAAACATATATAAAAAAGTGCAATAACTTTAATAATAAAATGTACATGAATATCGTAATATACTCAGAAGAACACTAGAATGTTTTGCTTTGTCTATTTTATTCAAGCTTTCCGTAGTAAAGTCTCTTAAACGAGTTTGGAAAACGAAGCATCGAGACAAAAATGTGTCTCTTTTATTCAAGCGATTTTTAGAGACTTTTGTACTAAAGAACGACGTGGTCTCAATTTGGCAGATACATTATATGTAAGATTCAAATCTCTGGAAACGTAGCCAAACGTTAAAAATCTAGTGATCCAAGCCACGATAAACTTCCAATATGTCTATTACTGGATTGACAAGCTTAAACATATTTAAAAAAAATTCAAATTCAAAAGTTGGCTGTTTCCCAGCGTCTTCAGTGGTGGATACAGAGGGTATTATTCCGAACCTTCTTTATCCGTTTCTGTTTATTTTGTGTTGTTGTTTTCCAACCTCGTTTTGGCGTGTTTTTTGATGTTTTTAACGTTATCGGCGTTTTTCCAATTTCCAAGAAAAAATTAAGCATATAGTTTGTTTATTTTTCCATTTTTGAATTTTGATAGAAAAGCAGTTGATCAGATTTAGATCCAAAGGAGTAGGCAATGGAACTTAGTTTAAAAGTTTAACTACTTAGTCTCTCACTTTAATGGATTTGAAGAAATCTTTTGAAGACATTTTGGTTTGATAGACTCCTAGTGGTGCTTGATATTTACAAAGAACTTGGAATTTATTATCCATCCTTATTTCCAACATTCTCTTCTTTAGTAAGGAGCTTTTTGCGAATAACAATCCTTTTTAGGTTGAACTTTCACGTACAAAATATTTCTCTTTTGTTTTAATTGTTTTCTAAGTATAAAATTTTGATGCTTTGCTACACTAGTGGTTTATTTTAAAAGAAGAAATTGTTATTTGTGTGTATTTCTAAGATGATGACTATATACCATAACAAAAGAATAAGAATTTGAAAAAAATAATATGTGAAAATTCTTGTACCAAAATATTAGAACAGGATAGAAAAGTCATTTATTACTTGAGGAACAGGAAAACGAAATTGAAACCGTCGGAAAACTGACGTCATCGCATTTTAAAGGAAGATTTTTTTTTTACGTATTAAATTTTGTTCATGAACATTGAACAGTTTGATTCTTCTAAGGTGGACAGACACACGAAGGAAGATGGTTGGGCTTGTTTCATCTTCGAACTCACTTCTGCAACTGTGACCTATTTATTAACTTTTTCAGGAGTAATCCGCGCCCTAACTGTTGAGGATAGAGGATATCCAGGGGCGGGAGGAGGTAAGAATTTGAAGACCAAAGGTAGGATGGGGTGTTCGAAAGTTTTAGCACGGATAAGAAAAATCGACATCCTCAACAGTGGGAGTACGGAACTTTTCTGGAAAAGCCCAAAGTCCCCTTATAATAAATCCGTCAGGATTTGAAACCAGTTTCTACATTCTTTTTCTTCTTAGAGTTACTAGGGTAATAGACAAAAGCTAAAATGGCTTCTTATCAGTCCCTTTCGTCGTGAATTCGTGACCAATCTCTACTTTTTCTTCTTTTCATCTTAGAGTTACTACGACAGTAGACAAAACCAACAGCCAAGATGGGGATTGGTATTATGATAAACGCGAATGCCCAAGAAATTGTGGATATGCTTGTAGAAGTCATCACGCTATTATTGAATCAACACATGAATTTATTAATGGTTTTAGGCTGCGCTGCAGTCGTTGGGATTTTCCTGTTACTGGTATTTGGGGTCTGTTTTGGCATGTGTTGTTACGCGTGCACTAAAAGGCGATCGAAGAGACTATGTATGTGCTGCTTGCGCATGTGTTGGGTCGGCTGTGGTTGCGGCGATAAATTCAATTTTGAGGATGGACACGAGGCTAGAGATGAGGAAGAAGCCTATATGATGGGCAATGGGAAATTGGGAAAACGCCATCATTCCAAGAACTCCTTTAACTCTTATAATGCTAACGAGAAAGACGGACGTATAACTCCTGTTTAAGGATGGAAATATTGTTTTAAAATAAAGATTTTTGTAGTCCCGATTTTTTTCGTGTTTTTTAAAAATGTTGTAGCATATAAAAAAATTTAATAAATGGTTGGCTTTATGGTGTACATAAATACATGACATGCATCATGGGAATCTGATTAATATAATCTACCGTGGTTCATTAAATCGTACCCTGCAGATCCCTAGATATGGCGATTTGGATCGAGTATCGTAAATCGGCAAAGTCAAAAAGACTCATTTTTTTTAAAGATTTAGTAGAAAAATAATTAACAAAAAGCTTTTTGGATGTATGTCACAAATGAAATTGCCACAGTTGTCGGATCGATGAGAATAACCGAAAATAAATAATCGGAGTTCTATCGAATAAAATATTTATTTGTTGTTACCTCGATAAAGTTTTAATGAAAATTGGCTTTTTGTTTGTCAACCATCTTGGATTTAGTGGATTTTCACATCAAGCAATGCGATCGATTTCATGATGGTAATTTTGGATGGATATTTTTTGAAGTTGTTTCCCTGTTCGTTGAATCACATTGTCAAAAGAAGAAAATATCAAAAAAGTTTAATATTTGTGTTTTTTTTAGGTTCCTAGGGTATTTTTTTAGGGTATTTAGGGATATCGAAGTAAGCAATTTTGACAAGTGGGAAGGATTAAGTTCCTCTTGGAAGAAAAAACATTGTGATCGTCAAAATTCTCATGTGAATCGCGTGTGGCTTTTTTAAAGATTTTTTTGTTCATTTCGAAGACCATCTCGTCTTTGATCTTGTTGACCTTTTAATTGATTTGTGTTTTCCTATTCTACAGAATGTCGTATTTTACAGAATGTCGTATTTTTACAGAATGTCGTATTTTTACAGAATAATCTTTACTAAATTTTTGTTGTGGCCTTCACTTTCAGCCCACGTTATTCATTTTTAAGCATTTTTTAGATATCAAATAAAAGTCAATAGTGCATTAATCAATCCCTATTACCTTACATTGCTACCATTGTTCAACAAAAAGGCTCTTGTTTTTTAAATTGTTGAGATTTGAGAAGACTTTTTATTTCGACAAACTATAGAATGATTTATGGCATATTTTTTTACCAGATGAAAATATGTTTTTTATTGAGAATTTAATTCTGTAAAAATATCTCAAAATTAACTGACGAAACAATACAATAAACATTTTATAATGGTGAGGCATTTAGCCAAAATTAATTATGTAATCAATTAATGACATCATTCATTCATTTTATCGTACGATCAAAATATTATAATCTGACCAGCAATTCAAATTATACTAGAAGGTACTCATTCATTTTTGACACAAACTTTTTTATAAGAACCATGAAATCTGGAGTCTCAAGTGTTCTTGACCATCACTTCAATAAAATGATCTGCAAAATACACCATGTGTGACGTCATCTAGAGGAGAATTTATAGTCTGTTTCACAAAAAAAAAATTATGGCAAACCATTCATCCACAGCTAAAAATAAATGACGCACACTTTTTTTATAAGAATTATGAAAATCTGGGATGAGCCTCGATACTGTTCTTATTTTTTTGACGAATTTAGGCTCGAGTTATTCTTATTTTGTTCACATTATTTTTTCTATTGTTTAGGATATTATGTTTCCCTAAGAAAAATATAAGTTTTTAGCCTCACTACTGTTCTTAAATTGTTCTCATTTTTTGCCATTTTTCATTTTGTTCTTATAAAATTACTTTTGTGAAATAATAAAGAAATTGATATGTACTTTTAGCCTCTCTACTACTGTTCTTAAATTGTTCTCATTTTTTTCACGCCCCTCATTTTTTTGTTCTTATAAAAATTATTCTTTTGTTATCAATCATCGTAAGATCAAGGTATTTTTGTTTTTTTTAAAAAGAAACTGACCACTTCAACAGAAATGTTCGATTTGATGGATCACCGAATTAGTGTTACTAGATCATTGATCACACGTACTTGAATAAAAATATCAATATTTTGGTAGCTTAGGTTTTAAAATAAAAGTGGGACATAATATAAAGAAGCGGGTGACCTCAACGGAATAAAGTTTCTTTGTTTATAAAAAGTCACACAAGATTATAAGCAAAGTCATGAGATTGCTCTTTTAAAAGTCACATTGAAATGCAATTACAGTGCTATTAATTGACCACAGAAAAAAACTTATATTTTTAAAACATTTTTCATCATTGTCATGTTGTCAATTTAAAGCCGGTGGAACGTTTTTAGAAGTGAAAAGGCGGAATAATGTAGTATCTAAGGACGCGCCACCATTGTCTCCCCTGCTTCCCCGGTTCGGTTGGGCCTAAAGTTATACAGGGTGCCGAGAGGAAAATAAATATGCTATTTTTATGACGATACATTATCTTTATATAATACTTTTCGATGTTACTTTTTATAACTAGTTGTACGGTTCTTTTTGTATTACATAACTACATAATATATTTTGATGGATTTTTTGTCAACCAAAACAATAGTTGTTTTCATTGGGGAATCATTTCTTTAATGCCAGAAGGTTTTTTCGCGGCCAAAGGTTTTCGTTATTTCACTTAAATTAGTGAAATCAAATATTAAAAATTACTATATCTTTTCTTTAATTTTTTTGTATGAGAGCTGAACAGACGGATTTACCTGTGAACTAAAATCCGGTGAAAGTTTCTGGCGCCAAAAACCTTTCTGTCGTTAAAGCTTTTTCGTCCATCTTACACTATTTTCAAGCCAGTTTCCAACCCCGGAGACAAATTTTAACTACTTTTCCACAAGCGTTGATTTATGACCCTCGGACATCTAAAATTACTTCCGGACAGCTCAGTTTTACCCCCGGATAGAGTCATTTTCAATATTACCCCCGGGCACATATCTCCCATCTTCAAAATATTTTCTGATTCTAGTTTTGTTCAGATTTTCATGTTAAGAAAGACGTTCGATTCACTTAAAAACAACAAAAAATAAAAACAACAACTTTAATTTTTCCTTTGATTCAAAACTATTTATTCAATTTACCAAAATGAATACACGATAAGCCCAGCGTGCCATATATTTTACACAAATTTAAACCATATTTTTAACAATGAAATTTCCTATTATAATAAATTCATACATTACATAAACTCGATTCGTTTCGACTCGATTCGATTAAAAGTGCTGAAGTCCGCGTTGAAAAGTTGTGCAGTGTTTTTAATGGCTTGTTACTTTTTAACTATTTTATCGTATGATCAAAAGTTTGCTCCCGTTGGAAAGGTATTCAAAAGCCGGGATATCTTATAAATATACAAATGATTCGAAGATGATATAACTCTTTAAAGAAATGTTATGGCGAGACAAAGCTTGAAATTTGAATGAGTCGAAAGAGTCGAGAAAACTACTCACGAGCCCTAGAAGATAAAACACAATAAATATATTACGCTAAAAATATTAAATAATGATTGAATATGCCATCAAGAGTTTTAACCCCCCCCCCCCCCCCCTACAGAAAAATAATTATTTTGTAATGGCTCTTTAAGGCCTTTCTATATAGAAACACAAAACGAACTGGCTAACTTTGCCGGAATCTCGCCTCGGCTTGCTTTCAAATTCATCGTATATATTTAAACAAAACCTGTCATAAGAGAAACCTTTTTGCCAAGATCCCAACAATTCTTAATGACAGCTACAGCAGCCCTGGCTGAAAGGATTGATAACTTTATGCCATGAGGTAAATCACCATTATGATCCCAGCTCGACTAAACCGGTCCATTCCACCTCTGCCCAAGTTCGCGCCTCTATTTGATAAGAGACTTTAAAACGTAAACTCAAACAGCGCTGGATTATGAGTACAAAGATTTATAGCCTCTGTAGAATCTGTTAATGAACTTTAATCAATTCTGTAATTTAAACTCTTTGTTTTTGATTTTAGAAATTTTTCTTACAATTTAGTGTTTCTTTTTAATTCATTCTGATCAACTCTGCGACCATTAAAAATCATCCCCAAAACCCGCATTCCCCGACAATTCTTATTTATTTATTTATTTTATTTATTTATTTATTTATTTATTTATTTATATATTTTTTAATTCTCACATTTTTTCTCTATCCTTGTCTGATCTTGTAGGATTTTTTCATCACCCAATATTTCTATTACAGTGTTTATGAAAATTTAAATTTCTCAACTTTGCACTTTTGAGACAGTGTTGAATTTTTTTATTATTAGTCCTTGTTATTCAAAGGTCTTTATCTAACAGTAATTACTTGAATGTTAATTCCCAATGATTTCCATATTTTTTTTGAGGCCCGGACCCATCCGGGTCGTCTTTTTTGTTACCAACATACGGAGGGAGACATTTTCTTCGTCTCTCATCGCCTTTGGTATCTACTGCCAACTTGTTTTCTTTTTCTAACGTTCTCAAAGCCCTGGAGTGTACCTGTAATGGCGTTTCTGTGAGAATCCACTCTTTAAGTTCACCAAAGGTACAACTTTTCCCTTTCCACTCCTCGTAAATGATGTCACCTTCTTTTCGTTTACAATTTAAAGGTTCCCATATGTCACCAACCCGGTATTGAAAATCAGAAAAATATAAATCTTTGCCCGCAAATTCTTTCTCCGAATTCTGACTTCCTACCCCCATAGCATATTTCATGTGACTCAAATCCTTCAAACCGAAACAAATGAATATCAAGTCATAGATAAACCCTTTATCAGTACCTGCTGCAGATCCTCTGCGCATGGAAATGTTAAGCGTTTTAAAATCTTCTCCTATCCCATTCCTCAAACAGTAATTTTCTAGGCATTGTACGTATGTAGATACAAGAACCTTCATTTTCTCAGCTGTTTCTAAATCACTGAAACCAGGAGGGAGATATTCCCTCCAGTTTGGGCGGCCAAACAATTTTGTTATATTTAGCTTTTGCTTTGGGACTTCTTTAAATCGATTGATCGATTCCACACCGAAAAACAACAAAATATCCCTTCTTTGACCCAAGTATTTAACTACTCGGTCCATCGGAGTATCGGAGTACCCAAAAGGATCTAAGAATGTCGTCATTGCTGAAGACGAACCCTCAATCAAAAACCTATCTGGTTCAAACTCCTGAAACTGGCCAACAATAAAAAAAATATTAATTTGTACATAGACTTTGATGCCTTTCTCATTGTTTTTGGTACATTCTATTTTCCACTTGTCTGGATCCTCACCAACCCACTTTAGATCAACTCCTGAAGTTTCCAAATAACCACGAACATTTTTTTTCAGTATTTCAATATATTCTTGTTGCTCATCCTCGAAAACGTACAAAACAGTTTTTCTACCTTTTTTTTCAAATCTTTCTTTAAAAAACTTGACCAAAGCTTCCAACGCAACAAGAGGCGACCCATATTCCACTGGGAAGGGTGGCTGCACACTACCTTTCTGCGGTTGTTCGGGTGTTCGGTACTTCCCGGTACCACAAAACGCGTCAAAATAAGTGGTATCGTAACCGTTAGAAGGTATTCCAGTGTTTAAACTGATGGCAAACTTCTGCTGAAGATAACGGTACAATATAACGCGTTTTGCTAGGCCGTGTGGCGAGTCTTCCTTATTGAAGAAAACTTTAGTTGCCATGTCAACTATGTTCTTTGTTAAATATCCTAAAAGTAAAAGAAACATATTTCACTAAGAATATAAAAACATCTATGTTATAACACTCGTATTATATAGGCAAACCTAGGCAAAATCGGTTGGGTATGGGACAGGGTCCCAAAATCGTTGAAGTCCAAAAAAATTACTTTGATAGGGTCGGTTTTTGAATTTTTTAGCCCTTTTCCCGAAAAGTTTGAGAAATTTTGGCCTTTCAGTCTCTGACAGGGTCCGAAGATCAGCAGATCTGCTTAAAGATTTAGTGTCTGGCAGGGTTCACTTTTCAACAATCGGGCGGCATGTCCCCGTCAGTCGTCACGTTCAGTGCCCCCTCCGGGGGCGGGTCCGGGGGTTAGTAATATCTAACAGTTTATACAAAAAAATTATTCTTTTACTTCTATATTTAAAGTTTTATTACTGGCTTTTTTAAACTGGCTGATAAAAATGATTTTTTTCTTTCTGTTATCAAATTTTGAAGTTAAACAAATAGATCTATTGTTTAAAAAATGAGTCAGAGGTTCTTCCATGTTTTTTTCATTCTTGTGTTTTAGGTGAATCACCTGTTTCTACCTGTTTACCTTTGAATTCAACGTAAAGACAATAACAATATATGTTTTTTTATACAAACAAAATTTATAAGAACATAAGGCATCGAGGTCAAAAAATTAAGAACATGTTAAGAACATTTGGAGGCTTTGGGGAATCAAGAATATAGAAATAAGAACATTTTCATTTTTAATATGTACACATGAATTAAATGACTTTAAATAAGAACATTTTAGGGCTTGAAACCAAAAAAACTAAGAACGAAAGGCTTCTTCAAATTTTAATGTTCTTATAAAAAACGTGTATATTTTAAATTAATCACCTGTTTGCAATTTTGCATCGGCATGTTTGAATGTGAAAAATCTTTTTGGATTGAATGTAAAAACATAGACATATGAGAAAGAGAAAGACTAACAACGAAGCCGACTAACAACAAAGCCTCGTTGCTATGGTTTCTTATTGTTTGCAGATAACAATAATATTCCAATATGTCTGTGGTAAAAAGCAAGGTCTTCTTTCTAAATTTTCTTCGTATATATGTGGAAAAAAGACGTATTGACGCTTTCACGCCATAAAAAACATCGAGATTTGTCTCTTTTAATCAAACGAGTTTTAGAGACTTTAGTACTAAAGAATGGCGTGGTTTCAAATTGGAAGATGAATAATATGTTTCTGCTCCCCCCCCCCCCCTAAAATAAGAGGGCCCTGAAAAAACGGCATTTCAAAAAAGGGGGAATTAAAAAAATTATTAAAAATAAGTGGGAGTTTCCAGATTTTTTGAAAATGGATGTACCAAGTTTAATATTCCTATCAAATAATTATTTCAAGCCTAGCCTATTTGTAGATGTATACAGTCGCATAGAGTCAATTCTCTGTCATTATAGTCAAAAAATGTAATTTTACATTGATAAAAAACAAATTAAGAAATTGTATTTTCTAATCATCACAGACTGTACATTAACATGAGGAAAAATGGCAACAACATAATTCAAGGAGGTCCAAAATAATTTTCCATTTTAAGGGTTTTTTTTTTCACAATGAGTATAGGTAGACCTTTTTTGGGGAGGATTTAAGGTGGGAAATATACAATTTGAGGGGGAGAGGGAGCAGACAGAAACCATGTGTGGAGAGGAATACTTCTCAAGAAAAAAATATTGTTCTTTTTAATAAAACTAAGACCACTTTAAGGCTAGGTTGTTACATTAACATAGAAAAGTTAAGAATATTAGAATATCACAGAAGGTCACAGTGCTTATACGAGAGGTGTAATAAAAACACAATATCGATCTGAAAAGGAAGTCATTGAAGTAAGATCACTTCAAACTCTCGTTTCAAGAAATAATTAAAACGAAAAAATTTCCGGCATGAAAAATATTAGTCCAAACATTATTATTAACAATTAAATAATTCCGGAGGCATTCCCGGCACGCTATAAACCACATCTAATTTAAACCGTTTTTGGACCTACCAGAGGAGGTCCTATAAATTAACCTATGTTCGTCCGTCCGTCCGTTCGTTCGTTCGTTCGTT
>JAUJPO010073353.1:0-11488 GCA_032270745.1 Tiaropsis multicirrata
TAATTAATTTACACAATTTCCAGGTGAAGAGCCAATTATTGTAAATTTGGAGATACTGAGAAATATATCGTTATTATATTATTATTATTATTAAGCGTCTAAGGTCCTAAATAACTTTTTATCAGACGGCTAAAGATTAAATAACAACCAAATAAGAGCATTGATAAGGTTCAACCTCGTGTGCTGAGGAGCGATAAGCTTTCTGATATTATAGACGACGACGCTGGCTTCCTCTTTGCTTTTCATTTCTCCCACGCGCGGCCGCCGACAGTTCGCCCTGAATCGAGGTTGGATATAAAAAAAATAGCTCCGGATCAAAGTTGGATACTCACACTATGAGTGATATACCGGGTGGGCCAATAAAAACGCAACATAAATGATATGCTTATTTTGTTTAATTATTTGCGGAATCAGCTAACAAGGTTTACATCCTATATTTTGCATTTATAGAAGAATCTATATTCCAAATTTCATCAATAAACTCGAAAGTTTCATGGAATTACAGATTGTTCAGTAAACATATACCTATTTTTAGTTGTTTAAGTTTTGTTACAAAATTGACGTCAAAACGTCAAAATAAATCCAAAAATAATTTCTCACTTATTAATACAAAATGATTAGACAAGATTATATCAAATAACTTTTGAAACATTTAAAAGCCATCAAATAGCGTACACTGTGTAACCAAAATTCGTTTTGATATAGCTTCCTTCATTTTCTGATTTTGCACTCAGTCGTGGCACGAACGTTTGTTTCACGAATGTTTCAAAGCTCTTCTCTTGCGAGCAAACAAGTTGAACCTTTGTTTTCTTTAGTACAGATCGTTTGTGATTCTACCAGAAGCTGAATTTCTTCCCTTCTCCTTAAATGAGCTCTAAAGTCGATAAACAGACACTCGATTCCAGTTCTTTGTTGGATGTTTATTACATATTTGATTAACGTTCAAGCCAGTGTTAACATATAATTAATCTGCCAAATTGAGACCATGTCGTTTCGGATGTTCGGATGTTCTTAACTTGGTTCCATATTTTCTCAAATTTCCTAATCCTCACACCCTCGAATATATGTGTGTCTAAAATGCTTCCCTTGGTCTAAGCTTTCATTAAGAAAATTCCCATGCTCAAATTGTGAGTTCTTCATAAAGTTTGGTAAAATTTATTGCCACCAAACCTCAGGCTCGATGTTCTTATAAACTATGTTCTAATAAAAAAGAAAAGCGTAGAAAGTCATGAAATATCTCTATACATCACTCACACACAGTCAAAACCGCATGGTACAAGATTACTAACTCTCGACAATGGTATTTCCGCGTGGATTTAGTTACTATCTGCCGTGTTGTTGACAAACTGAAACAAGGTCAATCTACTAAAACTGAAACACAGCATGGCGTTAAATGACATACATTTCTTTATAGGGCCCTAATAGGAGTTATGCATAATATGGGACTTTGTATATAATGTGCCTGGGACATTTTACATGAAATACGATATACATATCATCTTGGCAGGTTGACGGGTTTCAAACCAGACAATGTGTTTGATGTCTCCTACCTCTACCAGATAACGAAATTATTGTTTACGAAAGGTTGTTGACAGATCGCTGTTTCGTTTGTTTGACATGACAAAACAATTCACAGTGTGATACTGAAAATATGTGTTTCCGTACCAATAGGCATGAGTAAGGCGTGAAAATATAACAACCATGGCCACACACAAATAGATTTCTTCCCCACTGAAAAATATAGAGACTTGGATATACATATACATATATCGGCAGTGAATAAAGATGAGGCTGTCCAAAATAATAAGAAAAAACCTTTGAGTTATAGAGTCAGTTAACTTTATCAAGTTTAAAACAACTGTTTGTCATAAATTTTCACATAAATATTCTTAAAAGTAATTCTCTAACTATTAAACAAAATAAATATATCAGAAATGCTTAATAAAAAATTCGTACTGAGAATATGGTTCAAAAATAAAAAAATGATATTGAACGATTCTTTTTTTCTCTCTTTAGTTTTTAAAAGACAACCTCATTGTTCGCGTTAATCAACATCAGCCCCGGGGCGAACCGCCGGCGGCCAAGAGGGAAAAATGAGAAGCAGAGAGCTTATTGCCCTGGGTACGAGGTTAGTTTGTAAATAATAATTTCGTCAAAATGTTCATTGCGTTACGTTTCTCTTCAAAAGGTTCTTCATAGTCTTTTCATGTCTTTTTACACATTTATAATTTTCGTACATATGTGACAAAAACGTTCGCCATTTTTTTATTTTCGCTGTATGTCGGTTCATTTGAAACTAAAGCCATTGTCGATTTATTTATGTGTTGATTGATTAAGTTTCATCATTCCAGAAAAGGCCAGCAGGCGCACAACGGTGTTCCAACATTGTTTCAACGTCTTAATAATGTTTTGACGTTGCAACGACGTTGGTTGGACGTTCAAACAATGTCCCGTGACCGGTAGGGTTGCGTTTTAATCTGCATCATTGATGTGTAAGCCAACCCTAAAACTGTGCGAGTTTCAAGCAGTCATTAAATCTCTATCAAAACCTTTTGATCAAAACTTTTTGTATGATTCATCAAATTTGTCTTCGCAACTAGGCCTGCCATCTTTAAAGTTATCTTAACACAAAAGATTTTCGTCAGTATGACTCATCATATTCGTCTTTCACAACTAAACCTGCCATCTTTGATATTTCCATTATATAACTTCATCGAATTATGATGGAGGATTCTTCGATTTGTCGAATGACGTCATCTAGTTCTTGATCACTCATGGATCGAATTTTTCGGCTTTGAAGAATTTTCATTTTACGTCCGTTGTGATGGGCCTGAAGATGAAACAAAATTGAAAACATTTGAAAATATTATAAAACTTAAATTTCCATTTCCAACCTATTCTGTGGTTGTTGTCTGCTTTGTTGATAATTTTCAGTAGAAAGCATCCACGGGGAAGTGCTATTTTGGTCCACTCAGTTCTATGCCCAAAGCACTTCCCCGTATAGCTATACCTTATCGGACAAAACAATGTTGGACAAATTTTTCGTCGGACATAATTTTCGTCACCCACTAATATTTTCGTCACTTTTGTCCGCAAAAACGGAAAATTTAGTCTAAAAAACTTTTTTTTTTAACTTTTTTTCGTCGGACAAAAATTTCGTCGCTTTTGTCCGACATTTTTGTCCGATAAGTTATGTGAATTTTCCGTCGATATACCCAATATTGCTACAGACAAAGATCTCCCACCCGGCACCCTCTTTATTAAGGCTGCTCTTAGAGTTTTCAAGGGCGGCTTGAATAATCTGGAGAGAGTATTAATAACAGTGAGTAATCCTTTTCTGAATATGAAGTATTTGTGAGAAGGATTTGTATAGAAAGTACTTTGCGCGATTATTGCTTTCAAAAGTCACACGCGTATCAATAAATTTCTCTCCTCACGTCATAAATATTGCTAAATATCTCCTTGATGCACAAGATGTATTTGCAAGCGGTTTGTCTTGATAATTATAATTATGATAGCTAAACGGTACATAGGGCATTTGCTCTCAAGACTACAGTACGCCATAAGGGCCGCACCCAGGGTAGCTGTGCGTGTCAATAAAATTGATTAATCAAATTCCAGGGTTATAGAATATTTGACTTCATTAAAATTCCTTTAAACAAACGCGGCGATGACATAAATAAAACAATTTACAACGTCAAAAGTTGTGAAAGGAATTTAATATTGACTTTTTCGGCACTTTTCTGTCGTACTATTACTACAAATTTTATACAATTTGGTTTTCATGAATCATGTCGATTAGTTTACTTTGAGCAAAGAAACTATCAACATTGGAAAATTCTTAAAATTGCATTTTTACGTAATAATAATTTCTATGTTTACATGTCTCCCAGGGGACGAGGGTAATTAGACAAAATCGGCTAAGCTCTGAAGTGTCTTACAGGGTCCTAAATCTGCAGACTCTGACAGGGTCCTAAAATGTCCATGACGTCTCCAAGTTTAGGGCTCAAAATTTTTTCATAAAAAATCAAATAATTGCCGCGATGAAAGTGTGCATGACATACAAACATTTGCGTTGGTGTTTATTTGGTGATGTTTATCAAAATATACAAAGCGCGGCTCGTCCTTAAGTTTGTCAAGATAAACAAAACCATTTTACAAAAGATCCCTCAAAAATAAAAGCTGACAAGTTATTCTTCTGAAGAAAGACCTCTAATTTCCTGGGTCGCTTATTTTTATTTGTTTATCAGAACTAATTATTTTTTCATTTTTTTCGCAAAGGAAATGAGATATGTAAATAGGTGGAGAGCTAGATAAACAAAAAATTATCTCTTTATCCAAAAGACACAAAATCCTTCGATCACACAAAACAAAATGTCAATATTTCACAAGCCCATTAAGCTCTAGAATGTGATCGCGTCAATTTCTTATGTGTTGACCAACTTGCAAAATTTCAGTCCGCAATTATACTAAAAATAGACGTTTGTTTTATATGAAGTTTGCACCCTCCACGCAAATCATTGAAAACACACGAGTTTGCTCTGTTGATCATATGATTTTTCTGGAGATGCAAAATTTAATTGATCGTCCTGTTTTCCAAACAAATCGAAATCGTCTTGATATTACATTGATATTCTTAAGGACAATCAATAACTCTAAAATGTCTGAAACCATCCCAAAGTGCCACTTATCCCGGCTGTTGTAACTTGGAAACGAGGCCAACAATTACATATAATTCATCTGCCAAATTGAGACCATGTCGTTCTTTAGTACAAAAGTCTCTACAAATTGCTTGAATAAAACTAATTTTTGTCTCAATGCTTCGTTCTCCAAACACGTTTAAGAGACTTTACTACGGATAACTTCAATGGGCTTAATTTGGCAACTCCATACCCTCATTATTAGTTCCCTATCTCGAGAAGAGTCTAATGTGCTAAATTTAAGATATGTGATTATGCGTTAAAATGTTAAGTTAGATTTACGGTAACTTGTCTTGTCCAGGAGCTCGAGCTCAACTACTTTTTGCCTTTGAAAATCCTACCGCAGCGCCTTCAATCAAGTCAGAAGCGAAGATTTATACATACAACTTTCTAACTAGGTAACCTGCTAGCAGATTTTGATTTCGCTATCGACAAGCAAGAAAATACACAATCTGTACTCAGGTTAATGGTGTGATCAAAATATACTCGAAAATTACTTTTCAACTTTTATTTTATTTTTAATTTTTCAAGGGAAAAATCAGCATTGAATGCAGAGTATGAGGTAATTTGTTGAAATTTTAAAAATATTTTTGGCCATTTAAAGATTTTGAAAACGTCATAACAAGAGATTCTTGTCACGACAATAGCTTTGCATAACGTTTTTTTGTTCCACACTTGAAAAAAACCGTCCCCATGTCTACTATGAGAGGTATTATTTTACAAAATACGCAGAAAGCATTTTCCTCTGTATATACTCTATGAAGATATTACACACAGCGATTTTATGTCACATTGCGGTGTATTTTTATTATTTTTCAAGCAATCACAGAAAATCAATATCTACAATAATTTGACGCGTTTTAAAACGTATTTCTTTGTGAATTAGTACGATATACAAGTCCCTTTCTTTCAGTTTAATTGTTTCCGCATTGTTTTAAGCCTAAAGTCACCTCACAACTTAAAAGTCAGCGTACAAAACCACTTGACCTTGCAAGTGTAACACCTAATTGCTTTATTCAAATAATGAAATTCCTCCAAGTTAAGAAAGCCTAAGGGAGGCATTTTGTGTTTTTCCGTCCAAGGAGGTTTTGGAGACCATTGAAATTTTCTGTAGTAAAGTCTCTTAAACAAATTTGGAAAACGAAGCATCGAGACAAAAATCAGTCTCTTTTATTCAAGCGAATTTTAGAGACTTTTGTGCTAAAGAATGACATGGCCTTCTTAACTTATGAATGAGTATAGGCGAGTGGTAAATACGCTTGGAGAGATTAAGTGCTTTTAGAGAAGTGTGCGCTTTTTAGTAAATATGAAAAAGACCATTAATAAAATTTACCTTGGATGGAGTAGGTTTTCGTCGACGATGTCGTCTACAATGTGATCTTCGATATCGAATACTGATGCAGCCAATATTCTTCGATTCACAAGATGGTAGTAAAGCTGTGATGATGACCACTAAAATCAAAATACTCATCAATAAGGTCTTCATTGTCTTTCCTTGTTGTATTATTTTACTGCTAGCTCAATGTTATTCAAATAAAATGTACATGTTATATGTTCTTGCCGTTTAACTCTTGTCGCGTATTTATAATCTGTCGAAAGAAAAGACTAACCAACTTCAGACACAGGCGACCTCTTGAAAAGAAAAACAAGGTTTTTGTATGCTTACTTAACAGTGAAATAGACTGGGTACAAGGTGGCGATTCATTGAGAGGGTTTATTTACAATGTTACTTTGTGTATGTTTGGGGTTTTCACGTAAACCTTTTTTTATAAGAATACTTAACTTTCGTTTATTTTAAGAAAATTCTAAACAGCAGCAACAACAAATTTGTGCGGTATACAGTATCGGGTTCATTCACGCATTTCGTCATAGGCATAGTAATCGATGTTAATTTTAAAAGCACAGTATTCTGGGAAAAAATATTTAAGCGTACTTTTAAAGTTTCCAGCAAAATCGTAGATGGTTTTAAAAAATAAAATAAACTTTTAAAGTAAATTCTCTTTCCAAAGATTAAGTTTAAGCAAAAAAAAAGCTTGAGATTTTTCTTTTTACTTCTTTTTTCTTACTATGTTTATGCAACTGATGACGTCATCAGTTGCTTTCATTTTTGTCTTTTACCATCAACCGCTCACACACACACATACAAACACATCTCGATTTCCGCTGAAAGTGGACGGTCTATCTCTTGAAATAAAGCACCACTTCATCCATTTAATAATCGAGAAGGAAAATTACCCAAAGGAATGCACCCTAAAGAGGAAAACAAGGATTATAGCATAAACTAGCTGACAAGTCAGCGTCACATGTCGCTATAACGACATCGCTGCACTGCAGGGGCGAGGAAAAATGATATTTTTAAACGATATGGTTTGGAAAAAACAGCGTCTAAAATCCAAGCAGCACCCGCCCCCCAGCGCCCAGGAGAAAATAACGTGCACGTAAAAACCGCTAGCGAAAACAAAAACATTCCAGTAAAAGGTTTCAGACAAATAGGAGTATTTTAATAATAAAAGATAAGATGACGTCAAAATTATATACCGGTTCGTAACTTTCTGCACCCCTGTCTCAGGGTGAATACCAGGGTACTCATTCAGAAGTGTTTATTTTTTTGGAAAAGTTTTGGAAAGAAGGCTGCAGATTTCATTAGGAACCTTTACACTTTCCCAGATGATGGATATGGCCGATACTTTGATACTGGGGCGTCAACATATGATATTATGCTATAGTGCTGCCCGTACCAACCATATTGTTCCCAAGTTGTACGCGCGGAATGATGATGTTTTGACGTCCAAACAACATTTTTTCAACGTCAGAACGCTATTAGAATGTTGAAACAATGACGAAAAAATGTTGTGTGCCTGATGGCTATTATTGTCATGAGATAGGACCGAAATATTTTTGTATATTCTTAAAATTAAATTACTCGAATATTGTTTGTTTTTATTTCCATTTACCGTTATTTTTTCCGCCAATGCCCTGAAATACCGTTAAAATATGTCTTATTTCGTGATCCCGTTATCTCGGATGCACGCCGATAATATTGGACATTATTAAATAACAAAAGGTAAGAGCAAATCACTCTTTACGCAAGGAAGTGAAGTATGTCATAAGGTAAACACCGCTGCATATGTAGGAATAATTCCTTTGTTAAGGTAATGTAACGGTTCGACCATATTCTGTCTTGTTACTGTACACAACATTATTTCAAAATTGTTTCAACGTCCAAATAACGTTGTTTCAACGTCCAATTAACGTTGTTTCAACGTCCAAATAACGTTGTTTCAACGTCCAAATAACGTTGTTTCAACGTCAGAAGAATATACAACGTTCTATCTCTACCGGGCTGTCTTTTACTGTACACACATCCCACTTGTTTGTGATGCTTCTCTACTTGCACAATATGACAAAGACAAAGGTTTATGGACAAATGTGTAATGCACGACATGAATATGACGCCCCTGTATTTGTGTGCCCCAGTTGCGACAAAAAGGTCAAAAATGTGTAATGCATGACATTTACACGGCGACAGAGAGTATCTGTGCGCCCGTGTGTTCAGTGTTTTCTTTTTCTAGTGGAGTCATAAAAATATATTTCGTAGATATAGATATTTCATCATATTTTCAATTGGGTAACTCTTTGTATTTCTTTGCTTTTTATCATTTCGGGTGAGAAAAAACATACAATTTTACTTTGGAGTGACCATTTTCTCTAATAAGAGGGCGAAGAACGTGCCTTTTTATGGGCCACGTCTCTACTAGGGCATACTATGTGTTGGCACTGGTCTGTATCTTTATCCACTGGATCGGGCTTCTCATTGTTTTGAATATGAAATTGTTTAAAAAAAGAGAGTCAGACATGCTGTTTTAGAATTTGTAGAGGAAACCCTGAAGATATATCGGAAAATAACTGAACATGCTTTTTTTACGGGAATCCATAAGGAGATTCGGTGTATTATATAGAGGTCAGTGGTTCCATGACGTTCTAGATATTAAAGATTTAAAGATCTAAAGATTGACATTAACAATAACCCATTAACAAGCTGATCCAAAATTGACGTCAATTTCGATGCAACGACTTCTTTTTTTAGTTTATCCCTACCGGAGTCAATGCTCACGCCTTCCTCAGCCTTGTAGATATAGAACTCCATCACATGTTTGCACGAGTCTTGCTGAGATATAGCACATTACATCTTGCTATGAATAGTCTTAACTTAACATGAAAACCTAACTGAAAGAAAATTAGTAAAAGGGCTTAGCAAGTGGCGTCTTAAAAAAAGTCTTTTAAGATTTGGAAAATTTTCAACTCACCGTTGATGAGTCGCTGTTTGCTGAGAATAATCGACGGGTGGCATAAATGTTTTTTTTTAATTTTTCTGCCAATGCCATTTTAAGACCACAACACATGAAAGGTCGTGGCTTTATTTTTGATCCAATGTATCATTTTTCCTATGTGCCCTGTAGCAGAGTTTCAATTTTTTTTCTCTTTCTTGTGGATCAGGTTCACAACCCAATTGTGGAAAACAGAAGGTTCTCAAATATTTTAACGGAAAGTGTTTGCCTTTGACGATATTCCTTATATGGAAGTCAAACACTCTCTGTCAAAAATTTGCGTACCTTTTGTATCCGCTTCTCGCTTCTCTAACTGGTTCATATTTCAGTTCTGCCATTAAGTATTCATGGTCACTGTACTGTCACCTTATCGGACAAAATAATGTCGGACTAATTTTTTGTCAGACTAAATTATTCGTCGGACATAATTTTCGTCACCCACAAATATTTTCGTCACTTTTGACCAAAAAAAACGCAAATTTTAGCCTAAAAATGTTTTTTTTGACTTTTTTTTCGTCGGACTAAATTATACGTCGGACTTTCAATTTTTATCTGATTTATGATTGATTTTCTGATATACGGTTCATTTTTGTTGGCTAGAATTATCTGGTTTTATAATTTTGATGAAACTTGATAACTTTATAGCAATAGAATAGAAAACTCATAATATGAGGTTCTCCGGAGGTTTGCGCAATGGAGTGAATAGGCTTTTTTTAGTTGCATAAACGCGTGATTTTCGAAAATAATATTTTGCTTAAATGTGTGAAATTAGGCTGCTTGGGTGATACGTAAAAAGTTAAAATTTTAGATAAGTGAATTATTGAATGTGTGAATTGCTAAAACTTCCTCGATTTCCCTTAGATACGCTATAGTAAAAGAATCAGTGGAGGTTTAATATAGGCTACGATTTTCCTGATTTGCGTAAAAAGTTCCCTGATTTGGGAAAATCGGGTTTGCTTAAAATTAAAAAAATAATTGATGCCTGAATACAATAGTTACATAAAATTCATCTGCCAAATTGAGACCATGTCGTCCTTTAGTACATAAGTCTCTAGAAACTACATGAATAAAAGAGACAAATGCTTCGTTCTCCAAACTCATTTAAGAGACTTTACTACGGAAAACTTCAATGGGCACAATTTGGCAGCTCCATACCCTCGTTAAGAACATACGTACTCATGAATATCATTTTCAAGGATTTCAGAACTCTTGTGTTGATGCTGACGTCACAGAACAGTGGGTGTTAGTAAAGGAAAAACATATTAAAAAATGTTCTCGACGTCATCATTTCTGAGTATTCAATGAATGATATCTCGAACTGGATTGAATTGGTTTTAAGTTTGCTAAAATGTCAAAAGTCTTTATTCAAATGTTTTCACTTTTTTTGTGATAAACGACCTACGGTGCTATGCCTTTGCTTCCTAATACTCTTCTTGCGCAGACGTTAATGTTTCGCCCTGGAGGATTTGAGATTTTGCTAGTTTTTTTTGCATCCACAATAAGGTTCTGTTTATATGAAAGGAAAGATGCTGTGGTTTTGAGGTCGGCTTACACTTTGATGATAAAAAACTTTCACTCTGTTAAAAGTCAGAAATTCAAGGAAGAAAATGCCTGTTAATAGTACCGTTGTGTATGTGGTTTTACTGAAAATGTTGCGGAAATAGGAGGTTCTATGGTGGAGAGTGTTGTTGTTACTCATATGCCTTATATGGAAGTCGCATTCTCCATTAAAAATTTTGTGTATGTGGTTTTACTGAAAAAGTTGCGGTAAGATTGCTGAGCTGGGACATTTTGGAATTTTAACAACAAAAATGAAACTAACAGTACATAAGGATGGTAATTGATTGATACCTACATTAAAGTTTTTCCTGTGCGGTTGTTTTGAGCTTTTCCACTAGACCGCTCCTGAAGCAAAAAAAAAAAACTTTAGAAAGACTTCCTGTTATTAAACAGTGTAGTGGTTAACAAAACTTGTTCGCATCTACCGCGAAAGTATTTCTTTTCATCTGAAGCGCTTGTCCACTTCAAGAAAGGAAATTAAAACGTTCTTTTCTTTAAAATTACACTTAAATAAAGATTTCAAATGTATATTTGATTGTATGAGAACCAATCCGAGATAGGAAGGGGAGGTACTAGAGCTGAAAACCTATGTGTTTAAGACCCACTGAGATCCACTCCACTCCACTAGCCATCACAGTGAGAAAATGATCATTACTATATTATTAAAAATTTCTTGTGAAATATTTCTTAAAACGATGCGCTTTCTGATTTTCCTAGTTTTCCTCGTTTTTTTCTCCAGTGCACGGTTTTTTCCGCCCACCACCCATTTACGCCATAGACTGTATCAAACTGTGTCTTTTATTTCGAATGAATATCGGCCGAGCGAGCGAGTTAAACTAATACAGGCTATATACCCGATTTCCCGATTTCCCCGAGAATAAGGGACTTGGACAAGAATCG
>JAUJPO010073364.1:0-11487 GCA_032270745.1 Tiaropsis multicirrata
CCGACCGACCCATATTTTTGGAAAAGTGAAATAAAAATAAAATGGAAAGTGAAAGTCACTAAAAGTTTTGATTTCATGTTTTTTTATTTCATGAAAACAAATAAGAAAATATCTTTCGATTTTTTGACACATTTTCATGACAAACTTTCATTCAATCTGGCTTTATTTAAACATATTTGCCTCAAAGAACAGATCTGCTTCGAATCAACTTGGACTCGCCTTACGTAAATCTTTTATCCAAAAATCCACTATAGTGGAAAACACCAGGATGTTTCCGTATTAAAGATTACGTAATGGATATCATGAATTGATGAAAACTAATAACAACTAATCGATTATTTTCTTGTCAAAACTAGGCTGCTTCTCATCCTCTAACGAATCGTGCTTCTTATATGCAACCTATACAACGGTTTTGCAAAGGTCTGCTATTCAGACTCACTAAAACGAGATCTTTTCACGGTCTTTGGTTCTTTCACGCCGAACAGTATGTCCTTAAAGGCCTTAAAGATCGCGAAGCGTTTGATTCGCGGAAGAAAATATTACACTCACTCGATTTAGGTGCTTTTACAGAGCATAAAAAAAGGATCCAACTCCCGGAGGTTGTAGACCTGTCAATTTGAGACCACTCCGAAGTTTTCCGTAGTAAAGTCTCTTAAACGAGTTTGGAGAACGAGACCATAAAATTTTTATTTAAGCGTTTTTTAGAGACTTTTGTACTAAAGAACTACGTGGTCTCATAAATTGGAAAATAAATTATATGCCTGGAACCCCCATATCGGCTCTCTCTCAGTTTGCCACAGGGTCAAGAGGTGAGGCACATCTTTGACATAACGGAAATTTGACTTCTCTTTTTATATCGCTTTTTATATCCTACTGCTTGTTGAAGAGTACAGGAATGTGTAATTAAACACTTTGGAAAGGAAAGGAAAGGAGTCAGTTAAAGAAATCACGCTACTTTATTAATCTTTTGTCATGTTTTTTAAGCGAGTGTGTCAACACAAATGTAATATTATAAACTCGCCACGGGAAATAGTGTTGTTAGATTAAGGCATGTCTATACGAAAGTGGCTGCAGTGCAGAAATTGTTGAATGAGAAACTACGTTTGGCGTTTTGTTGTCATTTTTCTAAATCTATTATTAAGTCATCAAATTTTTGGACCAGTTGGAAATATTTAACGAATTAATCGTTCTTATAAAAAAGATGACTCTGAAAAGTCACGTGAGATCCCCTGGTGGCCAGGCCAGCGATTCTCGTATACATAATCATGTTATGATTTATTAACGTTTCTAGAAAAATGATTTTGTTTGGGTCGTTATTATGGTTTATTATGGCAGACTGAGAATATGAAAAATAAATCATCGCTTTAAATTTTAAGGTGACACTTTTTTCTTTCGAAAAAGTAGGAAATGTACCATTACATTTCCGGTATGTAAAATTTTGATCGAATTTAAAAAGTTGGTAAAATTTTTAAAAATTTCTTAATTTTTTTTTTTTTTTTGCGGAAAACGCCTGGGCACTAGTCGTAGTTAAATCCATGTGAATATTTTAAAATCATGCTCAAAATGTTCCATTTTAAAAATGAGAATAATATATACGTGTTCAACATTTTTTTTTACAAATTTATTTTCATTTAAAAGTTGGTAATTAATAGCAAAGGAAAGTAGGCGTAAAATTTATTTCTTGGTCGTCAAAAAAGGTAAATATTAGATTAGTAAATTGTCCTTCCCCTTTTTCTCTATCAAGCGCAGTTTTTTTGTTTTCTTTGCCTTTGGGGACCCTTCTCAATGAAGAAGTTTTTGATTTCGGTGATTCCCTCTCTACTAAAGGGCTTTTTATTGTAGATCTTCTGGAGAAAATCTAAGTTTTTTATTATTTTATCGTACAAAACTTGCACTGAAACAGCTCCCCCGCCTATATTTGGATATTTTTTCAGAACATAAAAAACTCAACAAAGCAGAGAGATTTATTCAAAACTGTTGTGTGAAGGAGGAAAAGGTTTCACTGCATCAAACCATGAGCTGTTTCATAATTATCGATTCGAAAGAAAAACATATAGATAACGAAAAAAAGCGTGGAGGGGAAAGAAAGGGTGAAAGAAAAATTTTACAAGTATAGTACTACCATATCTTTGATAAAATAAAGTATTATTCTTTTCGTAAAGGGGATTCCTAGAATTCATGAATGAAAATTTACATGACCACTAACCAATAGCGACTGACTTTTGGCAAATTGAAACCAATCGCCGGTGTCTATTTAAATCACGTGATCAAAAACTCGATTTCTTTAATGGTTATCACCTCAGCTGGTGTAATGTAAAGTGTGAGTGAGGTCTACGTTCCAAGAGGAGACACAGGAGAAGAGAAGGTCTGTCTGTTTCATATCTTTCTTTCATACTGCCTTCACTAAAATTTTCCATTTTTATCTTTAAGGAATACAAAATTAAATAGAAATAGCAAGATTTGATGTATACCCACGAGCTATAATGGCCGCTCAAAGACCAAAGCGAAACAATTCACCAATAAATGTGAAGCATCAGCCATTGAAAGCCACAGTACCTCTTTCATCACTTATTAGAAATACAAGCCCAACTAGAAGAAGAACAAGTCCATCTTCCCCTGGTTTACCTATTGATAAAAGAAACAAATACAGAAGAAGTCCTGATGTGAATACAAATGGTGAATCACGAAATTTGTTTTCACCCCTTGGCTCAAAAGGTAAAACCATTTTTTGGTCAAGTTTTGCACAATATTTTACACTTTTTTACTCAGTTTGTGCTCCCATTTTAATGCATGAAAAAGGTAAATTGGTATTGTAATGAAGCTAATAATGGATATGGATGTTGGAAATAATGTGCCTTTGTTCATCATCGATACAAAGCCACCATCTTGATTTTTGTAGCTGTAGGTTGTTTGCAATGTGTCAGTTTTTACATATAAGAAGGTAGATTTTTCTACAAGCTCTTTTAGTTGTATTTGTTTAGGGAAGACATGGGGGTGAGGTTCTTTCTGTTTGACGTTTGTTTTGTGACAAAATGATACTTGGTCAGTCGAGGAAACTACCATGTTTTGAGCGTCAAAATAGGCAACAATTTAAAAAATTGTATCTCTACAGAGAAGAGCGCAGCATTGTGAGCGGTTTGCTTGGACTCAATCACATGATCCCGTATTTGTTTTTCAATTGGTCCTTGATGGTCTACAATAGGTCACAAATCATGAGTCGCGGAGTCAGAGTCAATGGGGCAGCGCATAAAACACCAATCGGGAAACTCCAAAACAATGAAAAAATCATGATGGTAGCGCAAAAATGAACAAAGTTTATTGGTGCTTTTCTCCTGCATGTTCAAGATGTGCTAAACAACAAAATATAGGTTTATGACGCTCAAATCATGGTAGTTTCCTCGACTGTTGGTTGTCACATTTGACGTTCGATGAGGGGGAGTGGGGGTTCAAGTTAAGAATGTCAATTTGACGTTCACTGTGGCAAGATGAATATGGATGTTTTTGGGATGTTCAGGATGTTTACACTCAGTTGTGTAGAAGTCTTTATAAGAGGCTCATATAATTGGTTATTCATAACAATAGAGATGACGCGTTCTTTAGAAAAAGATAATAAAAGTTATTTGTCAAATGATTAAGACCAATCCAATGAAGAAAATTCTTGTATAATGCTCAACTTGACTCCTCCCCTCACTCAACAGGGGCCCACAGATCAGATACTGGCCTTAGGGTTCAACACAACCCTGGAAAACCCCCGGAAATTTCCAGGGTGATCCAGGGGTCGCCATAGGTTAGATTGTGTTCCTGGGATTCAGGAGACGTTCCAGGAACATTTGGAGGTATTCAGGGGTGATATTTCCAAGGTTTCCAGTGGGTGAAGGAAGGTTAAGTTTGTCAAAATTACCCCATGTGGGATATATTTTGGTGATTTTTGCCCAAAATTGTTAAAAAGTGACCCTGAATCACATGCTATCATCTTTTTTTATCATCTTTTCTTTTTATATACTGATGGTGAAGAAATAATAGCATGGTGAAAGCACTATATTTGAATTCCCAAATTGATTGTGATTTGATTGACAGTTCATGAAAATTCCTCGCATTTGTTTTCAATCATATCTGACCATACTGTGGGCGGGACACGGGCGTTGCTGTACGCCCGTGTTCTGAAAAATGACTTAAATGTGTAAATTTCAGAATTAAGAGTGTCAAGAGGCCTAAAACAAAAAACATAATGGTAGACTAGAAGTGCATGTTTTAAAATCAATACAATTTCTTTGAGATGTTTGGTTGAAACAGTAGTCTAGGTGTACGGAATTAGACAAGTGAACACTACATTAATGGAAGTAATTTTAGCCAAAGAAAATTTGGCAGATTTGATCGAAATCTGGCAAATTAGGTTTCTGCCAAATTTTTTTCTTCATCCACCAAATTTAATTTTCTGAATACATGAACCCTTTAAAGGTTTTAACGCCATTTTAAGGTTAAATTCCCATCATGGTTGGACAAAATCATAAAATTTACTTTCTTTCTGACAAAAAAAAAACATTTTCACACTATTAAAGTTGTGTAAATCTTTATTGAAAAATGATTTTCCAGCTTTTCCACCCTGGTGTTTACAGGATTACAGCAAATAACTTTCTCAAACCAAGTTTTTTATGAAACATGTAAGAAGAAAAATGTCAAAATTTTGCTCTACATTTAAACTCTCTATTTGTAACAAAGATTTTGTAATAGTTTTACATACAGATCGATAAATTATCAATTGCAGAAATCAATAAATAATCAATGATTTGATTAGACGATAATTAATTAGCGTGAGTTTTTTTTGACTACAATTAATATTAACCAATCAGTTATGTACCGCAAGATTGGCTAATCCTGACCACCCCTATGTAATCCTGTGACCCTCTCTAAAACAAACAATTTATCTAAATTTAAATGTATTTTGACATTGGACCAATAGATCAGTTCTTGTTCATATTATGTAAACCAGACTGTTTTTAATCAAACTAAGCAAACAGGTTCTTTAGTCAGTTTGATTAATTAATCAAACCTATGTTATTGTCGAAGTTGTCGAACATCTTCATTTGTCAAACTATCTAACTAATCAAACTTAATCGAACTTATTTGAATTCTCTCGGATTTTTCAAAAGTTCGATTTACCAAATTAATCGAACTTTTGTCGTTCGATTAAGTTTGATTAGTTCGATAATGGAACTGTTTGATAAAGACAGTCTGGTGTAAGTGTTTGTAAAGTAATAGTCAGCCACATTCCCGGTCCCAGCCCGGAAATGTAATCCACTCACCAGCCACCGGCGGATTTTTTAAAAACGGTGCCCAAATTGCTCATTTTGGGCATTTAAATTTGGGCCTAAAATCTACTAATTAGCCTAAATTGAAAGTGCTCAAAATTCAATTTTTTTTGTTTAATCATAAGTTTGTTAATAAAGGAGCAAAATTGAGATAACTTAGGCCCGAAAACCTGCTGACGTCATTTTTTCCAGATTTTTCTTAAAAAATAAGTTTTTTAAGAGCATGGCAGTCCAAATAGTTTGAAACTATTTGGATATTTTTGGATATGTTTTCCAGTAAAAGCCCAAAATATTTCGGTCTGAAAATTCATAATGGCAGATTTATGGCAATTTTTAACAGGTTTGGCAGTTTATTTCATTTTAAAATTCAATTTCATTTTTTGCGAAATTCAAGTGATTTAAGCCAGCCTCGTAAAAGATTTTCACCCAGCCGTGAACCAGAATCAAACGTTTTTAGGGATGGCCTTGGTTTGACTTCCTTTAAATTTTGTTTTAGGTGCGAAGAAATTGTACATTTAGCTTTGTTGTATCTGTAGGTTAGATATTATCTTAATTGTCTTTAAATTCAGGTAAAATTTGATAAGACTCTAAGACTCTAAAACTTCTAAAGTCAGACAAGATTTGCAAGAAGAAATTTTCACAAATTGAGCCAAAAGTTTTGCTAATTGAGTGTTTTATATGAGTTTCCAACTGTTTTCATAATGTGTTTTGCATCGAAAAAGAAGGAAACAGTAGTTGTTATTGCTTATAATATATGTTTGTACTCATTTTTAGATCCTGGTTAATTTTTAGATCATTTTTATTTTTTTTATCTCTGACTAAAATTTGAATGAAAGAAATGTGTTTTTCTGGATGTTCCAACTTTCACTTATACATATTTAAAAAGAAGGCTAATACAATGAATTTGTCAATGTTTATTTACCAAACTGAGAATAAAATTACAGAAGATATCCTTTGTTGAAAAAAATAAACTTGTCATTTTTCTGTTATAGTCAATCTGTTCAAACCAGTTGCTAAAGACAGTAAAGGAAAAAACATTCGGCGCACCAACTCTTTGGAAACTCTATCCACCTCTTATATAAATGGACAGTGGCCTCGTGAAACTGGAACAACACAACAACAGCAGGTTAGCATTGGATCTGGTATTTGCAAATCTACTCAGGTAAATCGAAGTAACTAGCTAGCTTTTAATTATCAACCTTTGCAGGAGTTGACCAAATTACCAACTTTTTTGCACACTTACTGTTGTTCTCCCTGGTTTGACTAGAACCAAGATCCAATTTGTTTTCTTTCTGTCCGAGAAATCTAAAAAAGTGCTGCTGTTTTTTCTGAAATAAGTTAAATATCCTGAAAAGTATTCCAAAATGTGCTTGAGGATTACATCAATGAAGTTAAATAAATTTTCACTGGCCAAAACAAGTTGTTTCACCATTTTCTATTAAAATATTTCTGATTTCATGCTCAGACACAATGGGACTCAGATTCTGATGAAAATCCTTTGCCACCAGCAATCACTTATGAACATAGAAAACCGCAGACAATAAATGGTAGTTCGAAAGAGGTGAGAAATTAGCACTATGTGTTTGCAAGAAGTGGTTTGGGTTTTAGCAAAGAAATGATTGAGTCATAGAAAATGATTGAATATCAAAATTCTGCATTATGTATAATTTCCCATTATTTTCCCTTTCAGGTCTTCAAGCAACATCTTCAACGTAGCAAGCAGCAATCATCAACACACATACAACATGGTAAACAATCACCTCTTCAAGGTGATCACTCCACATTTAGTCAATACTATCCAGCAGCATACTCTCAATCTAAACCTGTTCCGATACCGCAAATTCCATCCAGCCCAAAGAATCCGATGCATACACGTAAGAGTGTGGAAGGGTTGAATATTGAACTTGCTGGTCTGGAACTGGATGATAAGGTCACTGATCAAGTAAGTGTCGTTGCTGGTTTTATTGACAACTTTGCGGTTTGAAACTATTTTTGTAGAAGCTATAGTTTTCTTTATTACAATATCAGTGAGCAGTTTAAATGTCTGTTTCATTCAGATATAACTCAATCACAGGTTTTATTAAAATAAGCAAGTGATGATTCTTGATAAACGACTGTAAACATTCATATTGGTTCAACTGTTTTTTTTTGCCTTGAAAGCAAGACAATACAACAGTAGCTTTTTTTATGATTGGTATAAAACTATCTATCACTTCTTAATTTCAGGTGTTTGCACGAACACCGCCTGATGGCCACCGGCCACCTGTTCCTGGCCAATACACACCCAAATCAGACGTAAAGAATGTTGACACACAAACTATCAATAGTTGGATGGACGTTTTAGGTAGTTTATCACCAAATAATACACGAGACAAACGCAGTAGCTCCATCTCTTCAATTTCACCTGGTTTTGCCATTTCTCCTGCACCAGCTGATAATAACACGTTATCACCAAATCAAGATTCAAACACAACATCTCCAACCAAAGCGCCTGTGTCTACCTTGAGCGTTGAGGGTCAGAGTGAGGACGCTTCGCATATTCCTAAATATGCTTCATCACCTAAACCAAACAACTCTTTCATGTTTGCCCGAGGACCACCTGATGGAGCTGAAAAAGTCCCTCTTAGTTTGGAAGAAATCGAAAGGTTAGTTCAGTTGTTATTATTCTTAAGGTTTTCTCAAGAAGTCTTTTATTTGGAAAATGTACCTTATTGGTGCAAATTTTCGCTTTATTTGTACAAATTAAATTTTGCTTGGTAGATTTGATGGTTAGGGTCAAAAACTGCCAAATTCAGGTTTTTAAATTTCAGCTACTGCCAAATTAAACTCTTTTGTCCAACCGCCAAAATTTGTACCAATAAGGTGGTATCTATGTTTTGTTGATTGATGAAGAAAGCTAGGATATAAAAAGATACTTTTAAAATTTGTCTGGCAGTCTATTTTTTTATCAAATTATCAAAATAAATGGGGAAAATTAAAGGGAAACTGCCAGACACATTGATGTGCTTCACGGAATGAATTAAAGTGGGATGAAATTAATCTTCTATCAAGTTTGAATTCATCATTAGGGCATAGATCCTTATATGACATGAAATTTGTAGTCGATGGACTTGCTGTCCTTGTAATAATATGAATCATTTGTTTATAATTTTTAGCGATGCAAAAGAAGAAAACCGAAACTCGTGTCCCGACAAGAGTAAAATGAACTTTCAGTGCAGCACGAATTCTGCTTTTTCCGAAATTTTAATTCAACGATGTGCCAAAAAGGTTTCGTGAAATTTTTCCAAGGCGCTATGAGTGTGGATATGAAGTGTATGTGGGACAATGTCTGTTGCCTTATCGAAGACAAGATCCCTACCAGTCATTTGATTGCTTCGACCTGTTGGAGAGGTTGTCTAACATGCTGACGTATGCATTTTTTGAATGATGCATTTTTATCATTATATTATTTGGGTTATCATTTTAGTCTGATTTTAAGTTCCAACTTCTGATATTAAGTTTTAACGAGAGAAAAAGTTTAAAAATTCTTTATTAATTTATTATTTTTAAGTTCAAGGAGTAGTGGTGAAATGCTATGGTGTGTATATATTCTTGTGTATATTTATAACCAAACCAACCTTATACTATATATGCCTAAACTGTATGCAAATTGCTTTTTTTTTAGAAAGACTTTTATGAGTCTAGCTTGGTTTTACTAAGACTTTGGCCTGTAGTGGAACTAAAGTTTGTTTTTTAAACTATTTTGTTCTTTTCATTCAAGGACTGAGAAGTAAATGTTCAACTTGTAGCTAAGAGGAAGTTATTTTCTTTGTCTTGATGTTTGATTTACTTTTAAACATCAAGTGTTATTGCAACGGTCGTATATTTTGTGATGTTTAATCCCATGACAATTCCTTGTTATTAGATATAGCCTGTACCAAACTCCTTTTCTATACTTTCATCAGAAATAGAATTGCGTCAAAGAGGTTGCAGACCTGTCAATTTCAGACCACTCAAGTTTTCCGTATTAAAGTCTCTTTAACGAGTTTAGAGAACGAAACATCGAGACTAAAATTAGTCTTTTTGTTTCAAGCGATTTTTAGAGACTTTGGTACTAAAGAACGACGTGGTCTCAAATAGGAAGATGAATTATATGCAAAGTCAGTCTGGTACAGGCATATTTCATATGGTGTTGAGATCTCCTTACAATGACTCGTTATATAAACATCGATTTTTATTTTTGCATACTTTAGGAACATATCTTTTTTTCTGTTCCATTGTTCTCTCGAGCAGCCAGCTGGCTCTGGTCTGTCACTACTTTACTTCCTTTTCCGCCCCTTCTTATCAACGTCATGTTGACCCATATTCCATTTTAGGGTGGTGAGCCTTTTGGCGCTCAATCCCTTTAAAAAAAATGTCTGACTAAAATAGTTTTTGTAAATCAGAAGCTATCCCTTCACAATCTTTATACTGCTGGTCGGTATGATATGACCTACCCTTCATCCATATTTCTGTAGTTTATTATTTTACCTCATTAGTTATTTTAACCTTATCAACTCTTGAGCTAGCTACCTACCTAGACACTGAAGATATGTACCATAGTTTTTTTTGTACATTTGACTGACTCTTCTATCATTATTTACGCGAAACAGTCGAGTTCCAACCTTCTCTTTTTTTTCATTTCATTTCATATGTACATAAGTTCAAGTTTCCATGATTGTCTTGAATTATCCTCCTTAAGGACCGGTCTCCAATCAGCGAGCGTAGCGCGCGCCTTTTATGTTTCTGTGTTCTGATTGGTTTCGGAGATGACCTTACGTAACAAACTGACGCAATGTTACATCCGAGACCAATCAGAACATAGAAACAGAAAAGCGCGCTGCTCTCGCTGAGTGGAGACAGACCTTGAGGTTACCTCTCATGATGTTTGTATTGAGTCGTAAACCGATAGTTCAAACAGTAAACAGTGGGAAAAAAAGATATACCGAGTATAATTTGTATAATTTTATAAATTCTTATTTTACACTTGCTAGTCTCAAATTTACAATTCATGATACCCATTACGTCATCTTTTATAAACATCCTAAAAATCTAGGCTTTGCCCACTAGTTTTGAATTTCTAACTTTAAATTGGTGGCAAACATACACGGATGTTTCTGTATAAAAGATTTACGTAATGGTATAGCATATATTGTGAAATTGAGAATTAATAAAATTATGCTCGATAAATCGTTTTTCCTACTGTTTACTGTTTGTACAAATGACAAATGCCGATCGGTTTACGACTCGTATCTTGAATTTGTGAGAATTTCATGGCTTTGTTTATTTTACTCTACTTTAAAGTAGAGGTACGCAAGTCTTTCTTTCGAAACAAAGATTCCGTCATGATTAAGGATGACATTTTCATCTTGTAAACAAGAAAGAAAAAAAGATTTCCCCGGAACTTCTTCTAATTTAGGACATTCAAAATAGGGAAGCGTCATATTCCAGTGTTTAATAAAATAGTAAAAAATTGTTATAATATTACATTATTTATATATATATCATAAAGTTTGGCTTATGAAGTTTCAAGAGACTTTATTATCAAGTGAATTTATCTAGTTTTCCTCCCGTCCTTCCGACTTCAAATCTTTTCTGTATAAAATCTGATTGTTCCTTTAACCCTATTCGTTCAAAACAAGGTATCAGGCCTTCTTTTGATGTAGTTGTCCTTTTTGCATGAAATTTGGTACACGTCTTAAGAAGTGACACAAAAAAATTGTCATATTTTCCGTCTAAAAATGAAAATCGCCAAATTTCGCGCTGAAAACTAAATTAATAGCTCTATTGCAAATAGATTGTTAGTTTTTTTGTATCTTTTGTGTCATCCTGGTTTCTACATGTGGACTGTTTTAGTGACAATCTTTTGGCAACAGTCCAAGCATTGATTTTTTTTCAAAATTTTAAAAACGAAGAAAAAAATTTGAGATTCTTATTTGATTGTGCTATATCACTTTTTCTTAAAAAAATTTCATCCCTTTTTATGCTTCATCAAAATTTCTATTATTTCAAAGATTTACCAAGTCATACCGTTTACACTTTAAAGAATGTTCCACACTAGATCATTTTTTTCAAGGTTTCAACATAGTCACAAGAAGAGATAGTCTGGAAACGCTCGGGCCGTCGCTTAAGCTTTTTGCCTACGGGCAAAAATTATGTT
>JAUJPO010073375.1:0-11487 GCA_032270745.1 Tiaropsis multicirrata
TACTTGAAAAAGAGGAATTCCTACTTCGAAAGGAGTAGGACCCATTCCCCCATGGGGAGGGCCTATCTATCTATCTAGTTATTAACTTATCAAAAAAGATGGCGAAAGTTGGGTTCTTGCAACACAGTCAAAGAAGTTTGGAATTTGGTTGATATAAAGGTTTTATTTTATTTCTTGTTTATTGAATAAGCTGTTAGGAATTAAGTTATTGGAAAATATTTTTGTTTTCTTGAATTTTTAAGTGTTACGTCCAGTCTGCACCAACTTCAAGCAACACTGCAGCAAATTTGGCTGAGTTTCTCTAGCTAGAATTTTTACGAAGACTCTGGTATCTGGTCTGTGGACAGATATCCATGACTAAATTTCTTCTTTGTTCCCTAGATATTATATATGTCTTGTTTTCAAAAATAATTTTTATTAACGAGTATAAACTCGGGAAGAAGTCTAAAGGTGGTTAAAAAGTAAATGTCTACATTTATATGATTAAGAAAAAATGATGAATAAATTTTTAATTTCCTCACCATATTAAATAAAACAATAGTAACTTTTTTGTGAGACACTCGGTTTGTATAATTACAATATGTTAAGTATTTTTCAATCTTTTTGTTGCTTTCTCATTATAGTAGTAAGATAAAGAAAAGAAAAAGCAGTAAACAATATAATACAGAGAAGAAAAATTGGACAATAAAATAATGACAATATGAAGAGTAAAAGCTATAAGAAGAAAGTCAAAAGGATTATTGAATATTCAACTGACAAAACAAAATGGAGATCAAGAAAAGAAGAGGATGTTGTGAGTTACTTTTTTGTATAAAATCTAGACGAGCAGATACATGTTTTTTTATGAATGTTCATGCTGTTCATGTATGTCACTGGATCAACCACTGATCTGTACCTTAATCCACTGGATCTGACTTCTCACTGTTTTGACTTTTGATGGTAGTTTCGACAGCAAATCCGCCATGTTGTTTCCGATTTTAACAGTGGAAACCCTAAAGATATCAGAAACGACATGACGGATTGTGCCATGTTTCTGGAAACGGTTTTCCATGCATGTCCAGTGTATTATATAGGTCAGTGGGTGGGATCGACACAATTTTGCTCAAATTGATTTTATTCTTCTCTCATAACTTCTTTCAAATTTCACTAATCTTATTTTTCAAACGAATTCAACATTTTCATCCAACATCTGATCCTTCATTTGACAAACGAATGATATTTTCTTATCCTGTGTTGGATCCATACACATGGCTTGAGAGTCAATTTGTGTATACCATTCTCCTTCCAAACCCTCTTTCCCGAACGCAGAATAACACAAGGGCCTAATAAAAGACAAGACAAATGCGAAGCGATTTGGGAAACAGTAGTGTAGAGAAGAGGGTCCACATAATAGCAGAAAAGAAAGAGAGATGTGCGCTTGCACAAAGGGGGGAGGGGGTTGGTAGGAGGAGGTTGGTAGGAGGGGGTTGGTAGGAGGAGGTTGGTAGGAGGAGGTTGGAGATTTAAATGAAAATCTCAGTTAGGAAATTTCAGGGGATTCCATGATTTTGTATTTTTAAGCTCGGGGGACAAGGCAACATTTTTTGTGCGATGAAAACAAAATAAATTGCTGCATTCGCACAAAAATTTAACATTGTGTTGCATAGGCCTAGCACACGAAACAAAATCATGAAAATGAAATCAAAACAACTTCACCATTTTGGTCTTGCGTGTTAAAATAGAAAGATTAAGTCATAATTTTCTTTTGAGTTGTATGAACGACTTTGGTTGGTTAAAATAAAAGAAATGTTGCAAAAAATCATCTCAATGTGTGGGGACACGAGAAAGTTTTTATATGATTCTGACTTGTTATGTTGCAGGAACAAAAATATTTAGTCAAAAAAGTTGCAAACTAGGAATATTTCATATGGGGACACAATGAAATATTTATGTGCAATTGCAACAAAATATTTTTTGTTGCAATCGCATGAAAAATGTTTCCCCGTACTTTTAGGGATGATTGGCTTTGATAACAACTCAAATTACAAGGGGTTGGAGGGATGGTGCCGACTATGGTGTATGCGCAGGCCTTGTTACTGGAGTCCCTCTCGGGTCATCTCTCCTGTAGTAGATATTGTAATGTGTTGATGTGAGTGAGGAAAAATTCGGATAAATTCGATGACCTTTTATATGGCTAGAACTAGCCCAAGGTAGGGGTCGTAAAAATCCAATACAAACTTGCCGTCCCTTTTATTTTGGTGCCTTCTTGAGAAAATGCTCCTCTCTGAGGATTCATAAGACGTGGTTGCGCTCTTCCATTTGTCTTTTCATATCCGATCCAGTAGTAATGAGGTGGTCTGATGATGAGTGAGTCATGAGCTCTGAATAAGAAGCAACTTTTCCGTAGTAAAGTCTCTTAAACGAGCTTGGAGAACAGCATCGAGATAAAAGTTAGTGTGCGGTCGCTCACAGTGTTTGCAACACTGACCTAGTTATAAATATTATTGTAAACTAAATTGTGAATATCCATTAATCAATAATTGAATAATCAAAAAAATTTCAAAATAATTGGAACAATTTTATTAGGGTAATCAAAATCCATACTCCAGGGGAGAAAGGGGAGATGTGTTTAATCAACAACTGAGCGTGCTTTTTTGATGTGGTATATGTACTTGTTATCGCACGATACCGAGTATACAATATGATATATATTTTTCGAGTTTTGATCTAAACATTCGACAAGAAAATCGAATAATCGTTAAGCATTGTTTTGTGATGTGATTAGAGAAGGCAGAAAAAAATATAAACGAATGAAGAGACTGTTAGCATAAAGGTTTACCAGATCTTCTTGTTGAACGCGATCTCGTATTTGTACGTGTAAAATATCGGCTTCTCTCTTAGCCAATCAAATTGCTTATAATTATTTTTTCAAGTTGACAATAATATTTAATATCGTAATAAAATAAAATTCTCCCAAATTCTGCTGAAAAAAACGGGGTAGATGTTTTTTCAAAATATGTAAATCAGCTAGAACGTCTACTTTTCCGAATGTTCTCTGTCCGTAGGTCGGCTATTAATGAAAATACACTAAAAGAGACTCCAAACGTCAAACTGATTACTCCAACGAGAGACTTGCAATGTTCAACACTCTTCTTCAACTTGACGTAAATCTACTTCTGTTGAATCCTAGAATACTTCTCTTTGGGCACTCTAAGTTTAATAAAGCCATGACAGTCAAATGTGATACAGGGCGTTTTAGTGGAGCCTTGTTTTAAGTTTGCACAACCATGCTGTTTCTCGTGTTTTTTGTTCTGCCCTTCTTTTTTTATCCTCAATTATTTCATTATTTTTACTAAATTGTTGCATTTGTCTGATTTTTTTTTCTCTTTTCTAATTTCTTTCTTGATTCTTTTGGGTTCCACTCCTGGTGATGTAACTTAGCGGGTTTTTGCGGGAGTAGGAACCCTCTTAGTGTAGTGCTTGTATGTCCGTGTAATCTCGTTATAAATAATAAAGAAATAAAAATGGTAATGTTTAGACTATCACCACACTAACACCCTGCCTGGCAGTGGTCGGGATTCGAAAATTTGCTGTACTAAAACAAAAGGTAGAATGTCAGTGAGTAAATCTCAGTTTTCAAGATAAACTTGGTACATGCTTGGGACATATTACGTCATATTTCGTTTGTCTTCTCGCATATAAAATTGTATCGGCTGTGCCGGTCGTGCCGATCGCGACTGGTCCAGTCCATACACATTTTAGGTCTGTAAACAAGGCCGTAGTAATGACCAATGAGATTGCTGTGTGTTTCCACCGCCGCAGGACACCAGGTTCTAAAAACAAAAACAAAAATGAAATCTGCATTAAGGAATTTTGAAAATACTCGTTATTGCTTGAAAATTTCGTGGTTTTTTGTTCGAGTTTGAAAAGCCGCGAAATTAAAATGCCGCGAAAAATGTATTTGAGCTCGACCGCGAAATTAAAATGTTTTTATGCGGCGAATTTTTTTTGCACTAAAGTAGGTAATGAAAGACGAAGAAAAAACGTCTCTTTCAATATTAACGGAGAACTTTTACCGTACGGAGCCTTTTGATGTTCTTAGCTTTTCTGAAATACACGACTTTATAAAACTGTTCTCAATCGCGTTTTTAATTTTACTGAAAAAGAGCCATTTTAGCTGTTTTTAACGAAAAGGTTAAAATGCTCTTAGCATGTTCCTAATATAGTTTGTTCTTATAAAAACAGGTTGGATGATAGGCGTCATTTCTCTAATACTTACGGTTCAAAGTTTTCATCATTATTCCACCGCCATTGAGTTGTACCGTTCGGTTTTTGATAGCCCACCAAATAGAAGTCCCTGTGAATGATGGATTGGAAAGATAATAGCGAGTTAAGTATCCGATATAAATAAAAGACCACAAAACAGTTGTCCCTGTGAATGGTGGATTGGAAAGATAATAGCGAGTTAAGTATCTGAGATAAATAAAAGACCACAAAACAGTTGTCTCTGTGAATGGTAGATTTGAAAGATAATAGCGAGTTAAGTATCCGAGATAAATTAAAGCCCACCAAACAGTAGTCCCTGTAAATGGTGGATTGGAAAGATAATAGCGAGTTAAGTATCCGAGATAAATAAAAGTCAACAAAACCGTAGTCCCTGTGAATGGTGGATTGGAAAGACAATAGATCCGAGATAAATTAAAGCCCATCAAATAGTCCCTGTGAATGGTGGATTGGAAAGATAATAGCGAGGTTAAGTATCCGAAATAAATCACGACAACGAACGGGTCATGTAGCAAGGTAACCTGCGAATAAATATCTCCTTTGTTCTAGAACGAAAAATAATAAATATGTTTCTCTACCTTGCTACATAGACTGTGAAAATCCTGTAGAAACCACGTCGATTTTTGGTACAGAAATCTCTAAAAATCACTTGAATAAAAGAGACAATTTTTTGGTTTCGATGCTTCTTTCTCCAGACTCGTTAAAGAGACTTTAGTACGGAAAACTTACGAAAGCATGAAGGAATTAACATATTCAAATTCTTCGGTTGAATTAATGTTTACAAGGTCAGCTTGTAGTCTACTGCACCTTATTATAGCATAGGTGTAGCCGAGGTTGTAGTTCACAAAAATGTATGCACTGTTGTCAAGGGAACCATGTCCTGTGAATCGAATAAAGAATATCTATTCATTACGTAATTTTTTGTACGGGTCCAACCTAAAAACCCGGTTGTTTTGAATTCTCTTACAACAAAACTAGTGGCAAACAAGCGGAGTTTTAGGATGTTTCTGTGTAAATGTATATCATGAATTGAGCTCTTCCTAAAGAAATGGCAACACCTCCTGTTGAGGATATCCACTAGATTTTAAAAACTAACCCGTCGGACAGCAAATAAAAAGTATATGAAAGATTACGTAATGGCTATCATGATTTCACTTACGAGTTCCTTTTATGCAGTTATGTCTGTTAGTGTGCCCATAAGAAAGTGCACATTCATTATCCGCCCCAAGCTCTGTTGCAGGGTATCGTCGACAACACGCCCTGTCAACGCCACAATAATTTGTACACCAACCTGTTTTACGCCCGCATTGATGATAACAACCCCCTGTTTGATAAGCATATGTAGCTGGACAGGTTTTGGTGGTCGGTGCTTCGTCGAATTGTTGGGAGTGTTCTCTTGTTTTGAAAGTGACCTACAAAATGAAATTGTGAGATGACCAGTGGCGGAGAGTGTTGTCATTACTCATATTTCTTCTATGGAAGTCAACACTCTCCGTCAAAACTTTATTAGTTCATTCTGACAAAAGTAAGAGGTGGATACAGAAGGTACTCAAAGTTTTGACGGAGAGTGTCGACTTTCAAATAAGGAAAACGAGCAAAATGTTTCAGTTATTTTGGCCCTTGAATCTCTCTGCTTTTGAAATATCTGAATCGCCAATTCTCAAAAAGTTTGATTCATCATAAAACTTAATTCGGAAGTACTAAAGGTTTAGAGAATACACGCCTTTTTTATGAAAATGTTTTTTTTTAGTTTTTCACTTGTTTTGTCTAAAATCTTCCTAAAATATTATTAACATTATTCTTAAGTTCTTACATGGAGGTAAGAAAAACACATTAGGAATCAACTTCTCTGTAATAACCTAAATGGTCATTAAGGTATGTTATCACCTTCGGAATCGAATTTCGATTTAGAGCCTTTTTAAGCGAGTCTCTCTCTAAGTCTCTCTGGCAAATATAAAGTACATAAAGTTTCAATTTTTCATATATAGCCGGTCAGCTAGGCAAAGTTTTCGTCTCCGGAGAGGGAGTAATCCCTAGTTATGGAAAAGTCGGTCGACCGGATCAAATTGGTAGCTTAATATGATTTTCAGGCCTAAATGTGTGACTCGTTGATCCAAAATTATGGTAAATTTTTCATCAAATTTGGGGGTCTGGCAAACTTCATTCTGCCATAACTTTTGATTTAATAGTGATTTCTATTTGAAATTTGTACTTCATCAATATATGCAAAAACAAATTTTGGAAAGAAAATTCATGATTAGAGGACCTGTGGCTGGCCCCTTAAGGCCGATTTGGGTCAAAAATTGAAATATTATTGTCTGAGTCAGAATTTCGACCCTATATCACAAAAGATAAGCTTAAATAACTTGAAAATGCTTAGAATTAGTTTACAAAGTGTTACTAAGATAAAATGTAGCAAAATATATAACATTCCGGTCCCCATTAGATAAAGGGAACGAAAGATAGAAATGAAAATCTTAAAAATTAACATTTTTGACAATTGTTCGAAAAAAAACCTTAATAACTTTTGACCTAACTTTTGATCGAATAGTGATATTCACTTGAAATTTTGAGGAGTGCTTCGTTTCTGTACCAGAAATAAAACATGAGTGTTGGGGACCCATGTCCAGCCCGATTTGGGCCATAGATTTACTAAATAATTGAAAAGTTTCTCTAGCTCTACTTATAATTCTTTAGTTTATTCTCCACACAATGCGAAATTAAGGATATTTTATTTTCGTTTTCTAATGTCTCAATATTTGTTATGGATCAAAAGGTAACAAAAACTCTAATTCGATGATTACTTTATTGTTGCACTCGAACAAAATGTAAATTGGGAGCATATTTGCAACATTTTTCTGCATCCAGTTTCAATAAGTCAATTGACATTAATGAGCAGGATCTGTTCATCATATTGTTATCATCATCATTCATCATCTTTCAATCTAGGTCTGAAAGACCCAGATAGGAAACAACCCTTAGCCATCGCAGTTCTTCCAATTTGAGCCCTGTTCTACGTTTGTAATAGGTTAGTGTAGCACTCATCGAGGTTTTTTAATCATGTCTTTCGTCATTGTCCAGGTCTCGGAGCCGTAAAGAAGAATTGGCTCAAAAAGGCTTTTAAAGGTTTGAAGGTTAATCAGGGTTAATGACATTGGGCAAGTTGGATTGCCAGATTTTATTCAGCGTGTTGCAAGCTTTCCAAAACCTTTCCTAATGTAATTTTTTAATCGTTATCAGAGCAGTTAATATAGGATCCCAAGTATTTTAAAAATCATTCACTAATTTGATATTGACTTCGTTCAACGAGGTTAGAGGGAGAGGACTAGCTGAGGTTTCGAGATAATGAAGAAGCTCTTCAAGGTTTTCAATGGCTTTTGGCAACGAGCACAAGGTCTAGTGGAGGTTTAATTTTAATACCCTTGTCATTTGATAAATCAACAGAAATTCTTAAAACATAACCCAAGACAATTAAAAAAAGAAAACGAGCAAAGCGGCTTTGAAGAACTCCAAACATATGTCTACATGATTAAGCGATATATTGCTAAAGTCCACCAGATAAAATCCAAGAAACCGAAAAAATTCAAGCGTATTTTTTAATGATGGTCCCTTCTACATCATCGTGAACCTTTTTGGTGTCATGACTGTTCGATTCAAAGATTCTGATGATGCATAGTGTTGTTGTTGCTAAATGGTTTTACGGGTTTTACCCATTTTATTACAAGGGGGGAAAACCTCATGACCAGGGATCTTCGTCAATCTTTCCAACGAAAATAACAACCGGATGATTTCAAACGATAAAACTATTCTGAAATGAGGCGATTTCAATTAAAATATGTCACTTAATTTAATTAAGTTATTAATGCGCCAGGAGTGACTTTACAGCAAAAGGCAAACTATTGGTTTAACCAGAGCAGAGATTTTTAATAAAATCGAATAAAATAAAATTTTCTTTCTTACCTGATCTTCCTTCTGTTGGTAATTTACATAACCGGTATGAATAACCACCACCATGGTTGACATAAATTGCCCAAGCCACCTGAAATTGTAGTGAAATACCAAAAATTCGAGTTATACCTTAAGATTAAAGAAAGAAATTTAAGGTGGTGTCATATATGTTTTTATATGCATATGAAAAATTGCGAAGGTCAAGCTTGTCAATATATATTCTTATCATATATTGTTCGCTGAAAAAATATATATGTCATATAAAGGGTTCAATCTGGGTCTTAAAACATATTAACTGGCAGCTTGCCGCCTCCTTGATTTTTAAAAGAAACCAGAAAAAAAAGCAACAAAATGTATCTACTTCGACTTCTTCGCCTCGTTTCCAAGTGGTGACGAATATATCATGCACAAAAGACACATTCTCTGCTCTCTGCCCGTGTCCGTATCCACCGGTCTTTTGTCCACATTTGGGTGCACCGCAGCCGTTCGGATTTCCACCGGAAACACCACAAGGACTGTAAATCCGGGCGGTTCCTGGTGCACGCCAGGGCGTATATAAGACTTTATTTCCATCCATAACACGACTGAAGGTACGAAGAACTGGATTAAACAAAGTTGGTTTTTCAATCCAAGTCTCGTTTGTGAACCAATTACATATGGGTCCAGGAAACTCGTAGCCCTCGCAGTCGTTATTATCTTGGCACAGAATCTTTCGTGGAATTGTTAAGCCCGGTTTACATTGGAGACGCGTTTTCATACCAACAAAATCGTTCACCCATGACCCATTGTCTAGCTGAATGCGTGTTTTAAAGTCAAGCCAGTTTATAGGTTTGACCATTGCTCCATGTCCGTGGACTGATCGTGTCGAGAATAGCAAAGTTAACATAGAAAATACAATGCGTAAAGACGTTTTCCAAGCCATAGTCTTTGATACTATTCACAAACTGTTCTCCTAACAGACAGTTTTTACATCGACTATTTTCTCACTCAAAGCACTGATGAAATGCTGTTGGTTTTATGGCATTCAGTTAAGAAATCAGACTCCTGTGTACTTCGGACTATTTATTTAATGACAGACGAATGTAGTATCGTCTTACAAAGATACTATACGTTCCTTCGATATATCATTCTGACATTGCGAAATATTTATTCGATTCGAAAAGACTTTCGTGGAAAGAACTTTCGGGGCTTTGGGCGTTTTGGTCAAATTCACGAAAGTTAGTACTGCTCATTAGGCTCATTCGCGAAAGTTTATTCTCGCGAGAAAGACTTTTTTTCAAAAAAAACATTCGCGAAAGTTTATTCCTGCGAAATGCAAAAAAAAATCGCGAATTTCTCGACACGCGAAAGTTTTTTTCCATTAAAATGAATAAAATAATCTCAAACCAGTGTTCTAAAGCTGTCTTGACATTTTTGTTGGATGCATGCATTTGGAAAAATTTAATAATACTTTTTTAAACTTTTGTTTTGAGAGTAAGCAATTCGTGTCTTGGGTGATATAGTGGACTTGTCAAAACATACAGATTTAAAGACAAACTGATCATTTTGTGAAGAGTCACTGAATTTTCCACTAAACTAATAAGCTCCAAAATTCGAAGCAATACCGAAAAATATTTAAACTTTTAAACCGTTTTACCAAACCTTTTTAGAAAAAGCGAAAGAAATAGTATAAAGGGTTACAGGTTTTTCAATGGGATGCCAAACTTTGGGGACTTGTGATTTTTGCCTGTGAAACCGTAAAATTACCTCTTTTATGTCACAAAGTTAAAGTTAAAGTTAAAGTATATTTTGGCACTGCTACCTTGGGAGCAAAAGTCTACTTATGTAATCATTACAGTTAACCAGGGGGTGATCTAACTGTAGGGCTGAATATTGAGAGGCGCTATCTGCACCAATTCAATGCAATTTAATTTAATAGGTTTTTACGTAAATAAAGATCTACACTACCTAGATATTATAATTAAAGTATTTTCCGCTTTTTACATGGATATCATTCGTGTTCACAGTTCTTTCTTCTTTGGCGAGCCTTTCGTCTTCTACCCATGATAAGTTCATGTCGTCCAGAATTTTAATCGTAGGGAAAAGCCATGTTGTCTTCGGTTTGCCTCTAAGTCGGAGATACGGAGGAGAGTTTATTCTTTCCGCATATGGAAATAAACTGCTCTCCTTAAACAGCTATCTCCATCCTGTGTCTGAAATGTGCTGTGCATTAAATTTACAAATTCCTGAACCCAATCATCAGCTTTTATGATCATTGCCTTATAGTTTTATTATGAATTTCAAAAATGAACCTTTTGCTTTTATTAGAGTCTAAAAATGATACACGTGTTTTTATATTAGATCATCAAGATAGTGGTTGAGGCTGGATGTTCCTATTTTTCAGCCATTTTCAGCCTCTCCTAAATGAACCCAAATAACAAAGAAAAAGTATTGTCTCGAAAAAACCGCAAAGGTGCTTTTATAAAAGCGTGGAAAATTCTCTCTTGCAGTTGAAAAAACTGTTTTCTAAATCTCAGCCTGACTATTCTTATAAACTATTCAGTATAAATGTTCTAATAAAAAAATTATTTTTCATTCAATTTCTTCGTAGGTACCATCGACATCAATATGGTTTAGGTGAACACTACAACGCTCTCGTACCTTCAGACGACCCATCGACGTGATGAAAATATGACGTAGCTCAGTGGCGGATACAGAAGGTTCTCAAACATTTTGACGGGAGAGTATTGTTTTTGCTCATATTCCTTATATGGAAGTCAACGCTCTCCGTCAAAATCTTTGAGTACCTTCTATGTATCTGTACATACAAAGGCATCTGTTCTATCGGTAGATGAATTCAAAACTGAAATGCAAACGCTCCATCGACTTGACTAAAGACATTGATCAAAAAGAAAAATTATTCGCTTTAAAGAACACATAACGTTTAAATTCATATCACGTTTAAATTCATATCACGTGTTGACTACAGAACATTTTAACAGACTTTTTGTGTATGCATCTAAGAGGGAAGTGAGATGTGCAGGAAATGACCCTTTACCTCAGTAACTTGAGTAGAGGCTTTTGTATTTCGCCAGATTTTTATGATTACCATTTTATAGTCATCGTGGTGCTTTAATGACTAGCTCAAAATTTGAAAGACAATTTCCAAGAAATCAATTCATGAATTAGATTCATCCACTAATATTATTAACGAAGCTACTACCTTAAGTGGAGAAATTTTGGCGCGGAGAAAATTTGGCGCAATTGGCGCAAAATGCCAAAAACCGCCAAATTAAA
>JAUJPO010073386.1:0-11486 GCA_032270745.1 Tiaropsis multicirrata
GTGTGGATTTAGAGGGTTGCCCTTAATGGACCCTGTTCTACACTAGAATAAATAGGGGGGGGGGGGGGCAATTAAGTAATATACAGAAAGGAGGCAAGGATGTTAATTTGTCCTAAAGAGATTTCTTAAATGTTCGAAGAATTTTCCTGGAATTTGACACCTGAAGTGAAAGTATGTTGTCTATTGATTTGGATCCCGGTTGATTTTGATTCCTGAAAAAAATGTTTCTTATTTTTTCAATTTTTCTATACCGTGTCCACGTACATAACTCTCCACATATAGCAAAAGTCAAAAGGAGAGCAATTCATTTTTCAATTGCTTTAAATTATCACGTTGGACAAAAATTGCTCTTCGATTTAGCCTACGTCATTCAAACGACATTAAGATGGCTAAGCATATCATTAGAAGAAAAAAGAATTCCTAAAAATTTCTTTGTGATGTTTCAAGTTTTAAGTTGAAAGATTATAGTTGAAATAACCTTACTTTATCAGGCGAAATTAGGTTGTACGATTTCGTGTCCATTTTAATTATGAAATTACGCGGATTTTGGGTCCATTAGTTTTCGTCCGTTTTCGGGGATTTCTGTATCCAAATATCAACTTTTCAAGGTTGAGGAAAGGTTTCAAACACTAATTTTGAACTTCATTCGATACACATTTTTTTATATAACATCATTAAAATTCAGAGAAGCCTTCTAAGCTTTTTGGTTTAAATGTTCTTAATTAAGTATTTTAATTCATGTGCACATAATCAAAAATGAAAAAAAAGTTTTTTGCCAAAATCAGCAATTGGGTTCAGTCGCATTTGTAGGTATCCAAATACCCAACTTTGCTTAAAAAATCTAAAAAAAATGATGAACCAATCTGGAGAAAATCCTCAAAAACCTCTTTTTAAGGCCGTTTTTGGTTAAAATCAAGCACGAAAGATTTTCCTTAAAAATCGGGTTTCGTCACATTTTGAGGGTATACAAATGCCCATCTTTGTGCAAAAAATCAGAAAAAAACTAATGAACCAATGCTGAGAAAGGCTGGTAACAGACAGACGGACGGACGAACGGACACAGGTTAATTTATAGGACCTCCAGGTAGGACCAAAAAGGTGTTTGAGATATTAGAGCGTTAAAAGTTTAACCTAGTTCATAAGTAGAGCGAGATTAGCATTTTGGATAGGATTGTAAATCAGTGAAACGTCACTCCGTGAATTCGTGCACAACCTACAATTCTGATGACGTCATTATGTAATTATTGATTAGTTGCCATAGACACAAATTGTTTGTTTTTAAACTGATGACATGGCCATTTAATTTTTGGGTCAAAACAATTGTTTATTAATAAACAAATGTGTTTTAATATTGGTGATAAGTTATAACCAGATCACAAAATCACATGCCTGGTTTTTTATAGAACATAAAATTGATTAACACAATTGAAGAACAAGATTGCTGAATTTTGAGACGAGATTTTTGTCGTTTTAGTAAGTTATGGAGCTAGTCGCCTCCAGGGAAGTGAAAAATACACCAAATCAAAGAAGGCAGAAAGTATTGGAAATCTGCAAAAAGATTGTTTCGTGTTGCCTTAGTCAATATCTTGAATAAAACCTTGAATAAAAGTTTTAAAAAAACCTCATAACTCGACACAGAAAAAACCAAGACGTAAGTAAATTGAAGGCGTAGGTAGGTTTCCTATGTTCAATGTAAATAATAGCTAAAAAGCTTTTCTATTTATTATATCGAGCATTCCAAGGATAAATGTCTGGGGTTACAACTCGTCAGCAAAAAAAGTTGGATACTCAGTGTGATATTGTTATATATTCACGTTTTTTATAAAAACAAAGTATATCAGAACATACAGCTTAGAGATAAAAAAATTAAGAACACGTTAAGAACATTTGGAGGCTTTGGAGAATCAAGAGTATAGAAATAATTCATTTTTGATTATGTACACATGAATTAAAAGACTTAATTAAGAACATTTTAAGAACATTTTAAGGCTTGAAACCAAAAAAGCTAAGAACATTAAAAGGCTCTTCAAATTTTAATGTTCTTATAAAGAAAACGTGTAAAATCTTGACATACTCATTGCTGTGATGTGGGATTTATATGAGTAAATATACATACAGATTTATGGAGGAAGAAAGAAAGCCAGGGCAAGAGTGAGGGAGAGGGAAAGAGAAAAACTCATATGTGATCATTGCAGAATATTGAAGGAATGATTAGTAAAGTTGAATTTACCCGATGGTATATCTTTTCGATTTATGATCAGTCACGTTGACAAGTAATATTGCTGATAGCAGAAGGGCAGGAAAAAATATGGGTTCGTTTTACGATAAATCATGTTAGGTAATCAAAATTAAATGTGAGCAGAGAAATTGCTTGATCATCACTGAATCTTACCAACCATTTATAAGAAAAGATTTTTGAGATATGTTGTAAAAGGACTCAATTCAAAAGAAATACAAAAGAAATTTGCAAAAAGACGGAAGTGTCATACCGAACTAAATATTTTAAGCCAATATTTCTTATAAAGACCTAAAAACTATGTACTGTACTCGCAGTTTTAAGACACAAAAAAAGTAAAAAAGGCAGCCTAACACACCCACGTCACTTTTTTTCTTTACTACCTTGCAAACACACTACACGTTTCTTTTTATTAGAACATCAAACTCTTTGTTGAGGCTGGATATGCTTATTTTTCCAACCATTTTTAGCCCCAAGTGTTCTTCTTGATGTCCTCAAACTATATGAATCCAAATAGTATTGTCTCGAGAAATTCGTAACAAAACAGCGTTGAAAAATCCTTGTTTTCTTAATTGCAGCCTTGGTAAGTTCTTAAGATGTTCTTAATTTTCGAACAAATCTCAGCCGAAATGTTCTTATAAACTATGTTCTAATAAAAAAACGCGTAGAAGCTGTGAAAACGGGCGTAAAAGAAACTGTCGAATGCAATTTCAAAACAATTTATTCCTAGCATCCTTCTCAGTCAATATCTCAGCATCATTGATATAATCTGTGTTAATCTGATGCAATAATTTATGCAGTTGTCTGATGTAATAATTTATGCAGTTGTCTGACTAATTTTTGACATAAATTATGCGCATGATGGGATGTAATGAAATGTCTACAGAGAGTTGAAGGAGGAGTTGATATAATGATAAGGAAAGAAATTTCATACGATCCTTATAGGAAGAAAAGGAGCTTTTAACATGTACCAATAATAATTGATTATAATATCTAGTGGTATTTGAATAAGAAAGTTTAAGGATTCTACGGCACTAGGAGCTTAACATCCCAGTGGAAAAGGAAGAATTTCGCAAGGAGAAAAATCTGAAAGTTATGGAGAGGATTAAATTGTGTTCTTGAATCATTGAAAAAAAGAATTATTGTTTTTTCGAATTGCCTTTTTCGAATTCCCGCGAAACATACTCAAATGGATCATTCCCGAAAGTTAACTCCTAAAATTTCGCGATTTTTTCGCCTCGTTAAAGTTTCTTCCGAAAGTTTTTTCCTTAGTAGTCGAGACATTACGAAAAAAATCATCACCTAAATTGAGGGTTGGATTATTCGATAGGACTTAAAATACAACGAAATCCGAGTGTTGATTTTGATTCATCAATATTGTTTATGTTTACTTTTTCAAAAAAAGGTAAGTATTTAAAATATAGAAAGAATAAATAAATGAATAAAAAAGGAAAAAGAAAATTCTAGGTTTAAAAATTTTAGTTTTTTTACTCTTTCTTCTGACTTCGTCTCCAACAAAGTATCTGTCATTAATTGTGTTCGAAGCTACTAGTACAAGGTGTGGTATCATCTGTCAATCGTAAACAGCGGTACGTGCGACATCCTTCCCAGGGTATACCACATATATGGTAGAAAACGGCATGAGTGAGTAAGAACCAAAGTTCTTTATAAAGTGTGGGCTGGGAGGATTTTTCCCGCACACTGTCCGAATCCAACTCTGTAACCATCACCTTGAGCATAACCGGACATGATGACTTCATCACCGTCAAGAATCATTTTGCGTGTTTCTCCATTACCGATTGGAACGTCTTTCGTTCGGTTCCATGATAATTCTAACATGCTACCGAATGATTCCGGTTCCTGTGTATTGGTAAGAAAAGGTCCCCGTGATTCTTTGGTCCTCTTGACTTAGGGTCCATCAGAAAGTCCAAAAGACATTCAATGGGACACAACTCAGAAGAACCATAAAGACCATAATTAAGGTAAGAAAAAGGTCCATACAGTGCAGTGCCGTAGTCACCAGGAGGGGGGGGGGGGGCTAGATCCCTCAAAACATTTTTCTTAGCCCGTCGACTCCAACCATGACAGGGCCTCCTTATAAACTAAACATATCGGCCCTCTAATATTTATTCCGTATCTACAACACTGCCGTGTGATTCCTTTATTAACATCTTGGCTCAGGGTTCATCGAAAGGTCCTCACAAGACATCCAATGAGACACAACTCTGAAGAACCATAAAGACCATTTCGAGTTTTAATGGATTTAGATTACTGTAATCGTTAAAGGGCTGAAGGTTATTAAATATTTTTTAGTATTTTATTTTTTAGTGTTTTATTACATTATTTTAGCTTTTACAAAATAATTAAAATTAAACCTTAGTAAGATCTTTTAGTAAGAAATTTTACCGAATATGACTTATTTCAATTGAATCGAGTCTCATAAAGTTATGTTTTGATTCCACGGTTAGGTTTTGTGTATTGATACTAAAGGCGACACAAAATATCACGAAACTAGATTTATTCATTAAAATTAATTTCCTCTATCAAATGAAGTGAAAAGAAATGTATTAAAGGTTTTAAATAAAGAGTCTTTTACTTTCAAACTTCGATAGCCGACAAAATAATATGAATTAAATAAATTTTATGTAATGTTAAAGAAAAGCACACTTGCACGCAAGCTTGAATTTTGATAAATTCATTTGCAACTATCACCCTAAGTTTCGAAAATAAAAATCATAGTCACGAAAGGGTGATAAAATGAAAATCTTCCGTTGATGTGATGTGGTCTTAAGTTGAATTTAAATTATAAATAAGATTTTATTTAGCTAACAAGACGTGACAAGTAGCACTATATTTCACAAAAACGTCCTTAAAACGAGATAAGTTTTAAACTAAGAGTTAACGTTTTGCGTGAGAATTTTAGGACAGAGATCAAAATGTGGTTGGCGATAATGAGAGGGCAAGAGCACCCGAACCTATTAAATTGATTGAAACTTTTATTTGTTGAGTGTTAGCATTTCTAAAAAGTTAGAAACAAACACTAAAATGAATTTTTGAGACATTTTAATCATTAAATAACGGAGATAAACCGAACTCTTCAATATTCTACCAACTATTCCCCCTTGACTAACAACGTAAAAAATAAAAAAGCTCGACTTACTGGACCACTGATAGTTCCCGATCCCATGAGATCTCCAGGTTGCATATTACATCCAGTGATGGAGTGGTGAGCCAGCTGTTGCTTTGGTGTCCAATACATGTACTGAAAGCAAGATTAAAAGTGAATTAGATTATACCATAGAGCGCAGCGTGACATCATATCAGCCGTTGGGTTGGGTTTTGACCAAGGATATTACTCTCGGCGTAGGCAAATGCCTGATTTTGGTCAAAGGCAGAACTGAAATTGAGTTTTTCTTTCATAAGAAGTATATTTTCTAATGGGTTCTAATTTGGTCAAGATTGATATAAATTAGACATAACGGGGTTTTAAAGGATAAAAGGCATTGTTAATCACACTTGACAAGCTGGAAAATTTCCAATATTTTGATCAAAATGAAGTAAGAAAATCAGGAAAGCGTTTCGAATCACACTTGACTCAATTTATGTTCACTTTTGTAAACACAAGACACGTTTTCTTATCTTTTAATTTCGAACTTTTATCTTTTACGGACATTAACCAAAATATAGATGACTCACGACTAATACTGATACTAGGACAAAATAGCTGATTTCAAAATCTGTAATCATATTTTTGATCTGATCAACAGGCTAATTCAAGGCCGAAAAAAAGCCTAAACTGTACATATACCTATAGTGGCTTCTCTCCTTACAACGAATAAAAATAATGACAGATTTGATTATAAATTTGAAATAAGCTGTGTCTGAACTTTCGATATAATGAAAGTGAATGTTTTCCATCCAGTAGAAACTTATTAAAACAAGTGATACTTTTATGAACCAACCTGGTTATAAAATGACATTAACCCTTAACGCCATAAGAATGAACGAACGAATGAATGAGTACAGCTCAATTAATAGGCGAATTATTACACCCATTATACCAGGGAAAGAGAACCTTTGTCTTTCTGATGAATGTGCGTATCTTTAAAAAATCATATCATAGGTACCAGATGACCATCTTTGTGAAAAAAATAATGAACCAATTTTGAGAAAACCCCAAAAAACCTCTTTTTCAGGCTGTTTTTGGCTAAAATCGGCCGCGAAATTTTTTCTCTCCCAAAAATCGAATTCCATCATATGTTAGGGTATCCAGATGACCACCTTTGTGCAAAAAATCAAAATAAACTAACGAACAAAATTTCGAAAAATCCCCAAAATCCTCTTTTTCAGGCCGTTTTTGGCTAAAATCGGGTTCCATCATATGTTAGGGTATCCTAATGATATTTTTGCAAAAAATCAGAAAATATGAATGAACCAATTAAAAAAAATCAGTTTTTTGAATATTTCCGACATTTGTTTGCTTTTTTCTTGTTTAAAAAATAAATTTGGCAACTAAGAAAGTTAAATTATAAGCACTGGTATCTTATTATCTAACATTATTGAGAACAAATGAGAAAACCTTACCTCAAGGCGAGTTATTAGCTTAAGAAACTTAGTATATGCTTGTATTTAGGTTTCTTATAAAGCAAAAAACTCAATTTTAAGCCCAAAAATTTTATTTTGGGAAAAATCATTTCGGCCACATTTTATCCATGATGGTCCTCTACTATCATGCAAAAAATCAGAAAAATATAATGATACAATCTCGAGGAAATCCAAAAAAACCTCATTTTGGGCCCGTTTTTTGCCCAAATTGGCCCAAGTGGGCTCCGTCACATTCGAGGGTTTATAGTTACCCTTCAGTGTGCAAAAAATAAGAAAAATCTAATGAGCCAATCTCGAGAAAAGCTGGTAACTACCGGACGAACGAACGAACGAACACAGGTCAATTTATAGGACCTTCAGGTAGGTCCAAAAATTAAAATCTACTACTTAAATACTACTTTTTATCATACGAGTCCCCCTTCTGGAGTATCTAAATGTGACAATAATATTTTGGCTTAATACTGTATTGCAAAGAAATTAAACAATAGTACGATTCATCTTGTGCTAATTAACTAGGTTACACATGAAGGGGTTATTTAGAACGTTAAACACATGTGTGTACCTGTACATAGATTGTCGTTTACAAGTTATGCTTAAACGAATTATGTACAGGCCGCCACAAACGCCTTTAAAACGTTCTAAATAACCTCTCGTGTAAGCTCGTTATTGTCGATCGTTTTGTAAAGTAATCTGAAATTAAGGATGAAGGGAAAAATGGTAACCAGCCAAACAATTGAACTTTAGAGAAAAATAGGAATCAAACCTTTAAATTTGAACGAGAAACGACTCCAGCTTCACTTGCTGATCCACCTTTAGAAGAAAATAAAGCAAAACAAATATTGTAAACATTCTTTAAGAAACTTCTGTAACATGCTGGAATGTTAAAAAAGCTACCTCCTTCTTTCCAAAGGGTTTTTCAAAGTTTGAAGTCAAAATTATTGTCTAGCATGACCATAGTCATATTTTCATAATATTTTTGTGTTCTATCCGACCAACGGTGATATAACGAGAGTTCCTCAAACCTCTTTGTTTCGGAGAATAACTAATAATCAAAGTTAGTACTAGGAATTTACATTCTTACTGCCAACGAAGGGTAACAAACTATGAAAACTAAAGCCAAAAATATTACGTACTTTTGATAGCAACTTCAAGGTTTACGTCGAATCGAAATTTATCATCGTGTTTCAGGTATGGTAAAGGTGCTGGATCCTGTACAAGTAGATCAAATCAAATTATTTAAAAATATCAGGCCACAAAGGCCAGAAAGTCAGGGAAACGTCTAGTGGAGATTTAAAAGGGCATTTTTTTCTTGTTGGTTAATTTACAAAAAGGCTGTTTTTGCTACATATTTTCACATAATTATTCTAAAATCTTTTGAAGAACTTTGTCCGATAATCAGACCCTTAACGGGCATAAAGAATAGCATGAATGTCAAATTTCGGTAGCTTTTGTTTCGAATATTAATAATAGGGGATAAACATCATCCAGAATATGATAAAAGGAGACTGGTTGCTAGTCTAAGGCTAATACTATCTCTACCAATATAGGAAGTCTAGTAAGAATTATGGACCAAAATTTAAATCCTAGTCTGCATACAAACTTACATTTTGTTCGACGTTGTCGATAGCATGTGGCATGAGAGCGTCGACAGTGACGACCCATGGTGAGATGGTGGTGGCAAAGTTTTTACCAGTGAAAGGGCCAAGTGGAACATATTCCCATTTCTGGAAATCTCTTGCTGAAAGTGAAAAAAAGTCCTAGATGTTGTCGAAAGGTTCTTCGTTCAAAGGGCAGATATAGCAAGGCGAATTCGAATAGGAGGTTAGTGTCGCTAGATTACCAAAGAATAAATACGACTACAGCTACTTCGTCTTTCATGGTTGAATTCAGAGATATCTAGATACTCATATGAAAAAGGTTGTTTACACTTAAGTAAAACGTGGATTTTCTTGGGCATTTCATTTTTTGAAATCAAGTGAAATTCCAGCTAGCCCACTCATCATAACACAGATTTTATACGTGAAAATTTTCATCTAAATAAGGCGCCCAACCTCCTTACATGTTTACAGATGTTTATTGTTGGTTAGCTTTATTGGAAGAGTTGGATTGAGAAGTTTATCAGGGGGTACCTAACTTTGGCCACTCTGAAGAACGCGAGACATCGGTTCCCCGCTTTCTCATTGAGAAACATCCAGCAGACACACAATGGTATTACAACGTTGCTTTAACGTCCAAATAACGTTCTGTCGATGGATTAACCTTTTTTGGACGTCAAACAACGTTTCATGCCTCCAGCAGGAGGAGAAAATTTTAAAATAATGTCAAAAATGACACTTCAGCCCTTACCGCTCCAATCGTTCATGATGACAAATCCAAAAATATTCTCCTGTGCCTGAAAAAAGTTAAATCAAAACCATGCGTCAGGTTTGGAAGCTTTTTTCTATGGGTAATTATTAAATTTTTTTGTAGAGTTTGCACCAAGTCTAATTATACTCCAAGCGAATAAAAAAGAAAATAATCGCCTTGCTGAAGATGCGTGTTACTGGTTCAGAAGCAACCTACCAACCTAGATTCAATAAAAGGAGGCAATTCCAAATTAAAGGATTAAAGGATTTTTTTGCGTTTGTTTTATATATAAATAAGCCTTACGTTTGATGCACGGATTGGATCTCCGAGATTGTTAGCAGGACCAACGAAGAAAGCCTAAAACAAAAAATGTAGAAATATCTAATTTATTCATTTTTCTTGATTTTCATGAATGTAATTGATTTTTTTTGGGTACTTATAAATTGAATATATATATCTGGACGTACCATTTCGAGTTCAAAATCCAATGCTTTGCATGGTCCATGAGCTGGTGGTATTTCTAAATAAATTGATAAACAAAAAGATTATCCAATTTCAACATTTTGTATTTTACTTAAAGCATAATCGCCCTTAGAAAATTTCCCCCTGATTAGAATATCATATCCAACTAGACACAACTAAAATCAATCAGGAGAAAATACCTAAGGATAGCTCTCAAAAATGTTGATATTGGGTTCAGGTACCCAAAATCTTGAAATGACATTTGCAAGAAATAAAGACGCAATCATGTCATCATTCAGACTGCCAGAAGTCTCTGAAAAGAAGCAAAGTTTTCAAACCTGGTCCTTTTGACTGTCCATTTGGTCTTCGAACAGGAGTACCACTAATAACAACAGATGAAGCTCTTCCATGATAGCCAACAGGTAAGTGCAACCTAAAATTTAACGCACAAAAAAAGTAAAAAGGACTTGCTACACTACATCGGAAGGTAAAACATTTTCCAACAGCCAGTGGAGGGAGAAGTTTTAATAAATTAGTTATGGGGGGAAACAACTTATTTTCTAATTTCTGATTATTAAAAATAAAATTCTTAACTCCTGATTCATTTATCATGTAAAATGAAGTTCTATGAGAGATATATCATAAGAAGCATATAGAATTTTTAAGTTTTAAGTTTTGCTTAATAAAAGTCACCTGAGGGGGACGGAAAATTAATTTTCAAGAGGTGGGGAGGAAATTGTTCATTTTAGGCATAGGGGACTATGAGATACTATCAAGGATGACAAAATTTATACCCTCCTCCTTCCACCAAAAAAAATACAAATTAGAATTTCATACCAATTGGGCATCAAGGCGTTTTCTTTGCCTCTGAACATTGTTCCGATGTTGGTGGCATGATCCCTTGAAGAATAGAAGTCTGTGTAATCGCCTACAGAGAAGAGATTACAGTGGAAAATCAACTACAAAAAATGTCAATAAAAAAACTCTACCAAATGGATGTACAGATACAGTATAATTATGACAAACAATTAATTCAAAAGCTTACCAATTCTGGCTGGAAGATGCATTGTGACGCTTTCAATAGGAACTAAGGCTCTAAAGGAGAAGTAATTCATTGATTCTTTAGATTCACTATTTAAAAAAAATTGTATTGACAAAAAGTTTCAGTATTCAAGCGCTAACATAACTCAGATTTAACTAGAAATTTCTTATCAAATTAGAATTTAACAAGTTTCACAAACTTGAGAATACAAGACTTCATTTAACGAGAGGGTTATTATGAAGTATTAATCTCACTTTTCACGAAGACCAGCATCATCTCTGAGCACTCCCTTGAAAAGAAAAATAGAAAAATAGAAACATTGAAGTCGATGAAGTTAACAAGTCCACAAAAACTATAATTATCATGAACAGCAAGAAAACAAATATTAGCCAGAATTGGATAAACGATTTAAACTGGTTAAAATAATGTCCTAAGATTGTATGGTTGGTTTTTGGTAGCAAAATTGCATCAAAAATTTTAGAGTCATATTAATTGACATTATTACGGTCATCAAATCAAAAACTTTGCCATCAACTCAAGATTGGGTTCATCGAGCATGCCAAGGTATGAAGAGGGGTGCTACCCCCCCCCCCCACAGAAAATTTAGGTCCCCCAGAAGTTTAGGTCCCCCCTGACAGTAAACTCATCCAGCCCCCAGTATTTTAACCCTATTTTCAAGAAATGGTATCAATTTTGAATATAATTATATGATTTTTCTGTAGAAGTGGTTAGAAAGGAAATGTACTACTACAGTAAATGTTCAACATGTAAATAAAATATACCAGAAGCAGCCAC
>JAUJPO010073397.1:0-11485 GCA_032270745.1 Tiaropsis multicirrata
CGTCAGAACCTCGAAAACCCTACCCTTAAGCGCCGCACGTCCGGTAGGTCACTTACCTTGAGTGCCCCCCCCGGGGGCTGATAATCACATGTAAAAATTAGCCTTCTGTATTATGAAGGCTAACTTTTCTATTATACCCAGGCTCGAATTGGAACCTGTCTTAACTCTTTCAGTACAGCCAGAAAAAGAAAATATTAGGGTTTTAACAATTGACAATTAATGAGAAAGTTGGCAGGGCGTTTTCTCTCTAATGGAAAGACCTGAAACTCTGTCATTTTTGCTTTAATCAGAAGCAAATTTCATCAACTTTGAAGAAAATGCAGTTTCAAAGCAAGTTATTAAATTTCTATCAGAGGCTATAAGGTGAAGAACACGTCAGTCTCTTGGAACGATTTTTGGCTGGGCGGTATATAGAAGGAGTTAACATCAGAACTTTTTACAGTACCATCCAACATTACAGCAGAAAAGATTCGATTTTTCTGAAGTTTCATACCCTATAGTTGTACGTGCTTGAGAGAAAACTGACGAAGATTATTCTGATACCTTGCTTTCTTTAGTTGGAAGGCCGTTGCAAAAGTCTGGAGGAAGAAAACAAACGACTTGGAGAAATGGTTCATAAATACAAGACCGAATTCGAAGTTGTAAGTACCCTTAGTATTCATAATCCAGCAGGATGGAACGTTGTTTTAATGTCCAAATGGCGTTGATGGCGTTCAAATGGCGTTGGTCCAACGTCAGAACGTTATTTGGTCGTTGGAACAATGTTGAAAAACGTTGTCTATCTGCATCCAAAGCTTCCGTTATAGTAATTCAATTGATGAAAAGTTGACCTACAATCTCGGTCAAAAGGTCTATAGACTTTCTCTCCTTGAATCAAGGTTGATGTAAATAAGGTCACATATGATATTGCTGCCATATTCCAACATATTACTTTCAAAAGCATTCAGTGGGGTTTAGAGGGCACTTATACTGTGTTCTTGGCGATTTTCTGCCATTTTAAAATGTCTGCAACCTTATGACCGTGATTGTATAACTTATCGTGAAGGCAACTGCCCTTTTCAGTGTCATTGGAGAAAGCTAGCTTGTTCTAATAACAATATCAACACTATGCACTTCTTCTCTCTGATTTGGATACTATAGTTTTATCGAAATTGCTATAGTTTTTACCCGAAAATAAAATGTTAACATTTTGCGAGGTTACGCAAGGGACGATTTAGGACGTGAAATATACGACTTGGACCTGTACATAACCCGGACAAGCTAAATCTTTATGCGTATAATCCTTAATAGGTTATGTGCAGGTCCAAGTCCTACGTTTCGCGTCTTAAATAATCCCTTGTGTAACCTCGCTATTGTGGCTAAAGCGGTCTGTTTTTCTCACGTTTTTTTTCTCTTCATGCAGGAAACAAGTTATCTGAAGAAGCAAGTATCCAACGAGCATGAAAAGCAATTGAAATGGAAAAACCTGTACTACAACGCCCGTTCAGAAATCTCTGAGATCAAAAACCAATTACACCAGATGCGCCCTCAGAAAGCGCCCTCTCAACCGCCCTCGAGCAGTAACGCCTCCATCAGTAGTAGCTTAAGCATCACTACGACCAGCAATGAATTAAGTGATCTGAACAATAACACGACCATTGTTATACCGTCGCCCCACATAAGGCGTATACCACCCCATTCATCAATTGTAAGTGTCATATGATTTCATGTTATATGTATGACTTTAAGACAAATTGGTAACTTCTAATGTTACCATGTTACCATGGAAACAACCGTGTGTCTTCTGGGGTTAAACTTAGGTAAGGGTTTCAATGAATCGAGTATTTCAGGGGTTTTTCTCCTTTGACCCTTGGCCCTTGACTTTGGCTTTCATTTTTCAGCAAATTGGAAAATTTGTACTTCTATAATTCAAAATATATGGAAAAAGGAGACATTTTTTAGATGACTGAAGGATATTTTTAGATCTGGTTTGATTTGAACAGAATACGCGAATGAAGCTCTTGAAAATTATTTACCAAAATTATAGGGACAAAGGTTCTCTGTCCTGCACTTCTTATCCTGCGAGATGTGAAAAGTCTATTTTATGCTTATCTGGTCTCACTCATTACCTTATCAAAAATCTTGTGGGTTTTTTTTATGACAGGCGTCAGATTCTGATTTTCTTATACAAAAGCTGTCAAATTTTCATAATTATCTTATTGATGCATATTTCGGGACTTTTTGATATCGACCATAGAAGAGCGGGTTGAAATTTTCATAAAACGTTCCGATCAAATAACCCAACAAAATTGTTGCAAACCCGCTAAAGGTTTTTGGACCACATCTAACAAATTTCTTCATCTATGAATGCCCTGATTGCCAAAAGACGGTATCTTTTGAAAACTTAATTATTAGCTACTTAACTTTTAAGAAGGAATTTGGTACTTAGGGCCTCCTGCGTAAATAAAATATTTTGCAGCAATTATTTTAATGTCACGTGTTGAGTGTCATTAAATCATTAATCATCCGCATTATATTTTTTACTACCTTTCACTACCCAGTTTTTACATCTTTTGCTTTGATTTGAAGCCTTATCTGTATATAGTTGTTCGACTGTTCCCAGCAGCCACATAACGATGTTTAAACGTTGAAAATATGTTGGTGTGTCTCCTAGGTTTGAAGATAACCATTTGCGATTTGGTGATGTACTCCTTTTTAAAATCGTTAATTAAAAATCCAAATTGACTGGCTTATTGAAGGAAGGGTTGAAAGCTTCTTGAGAAAATTTATTATCTGGAAAATGTACCCAGCAGACACGCAACGTTTTTTCAATGTTGTTTCAACGTCCAAATAACGTTCTGACGTTGAAACAACGTTGTTTGGACGTTAAAATGTTCCGTTCTTGCATTCTTTTTCGGAGTCATTGATCAAATCACTGTTCTCGAACATATTGTGAATGTGATTTGCGATTTATACAACATGTCGATATTTTTATTTTGCAGGATAGTGGCTGCAAAGAATGCGAAAACGAAAGGAAAAGAACCTCTTCGGAAAGTGGTATGTATTTGTTTCATCATTACTGAATATGCTAAAATGATGCTTAAAATTCTTTTCATAAAATCTTTCTTTCTGATGTTTTAAAATTTATATATCGTTTTAAGAATCAGGGGGTGGTGGCTTTTACTGTACGAACGCAAATACTGATAGATAGATAGAAAGAGTCAATATTTTGCGTGGGTAGCTCGATAATCAAGGACTTCTTGGCAGTCTAATTTATTGTTTTCACGGTCACGGCGTCCATGGTTAGCCAGCTCTGCTATCGGTGAAATGGACTGAAAATGTAAGGAACGAGGGATAGAACATACTCAGTGATGCGTTTAATTATCGCTCATTAGTTTATTTAGAGGGATTACGAAATCCGGTCTCAGGTATGCCACGTTTCTCTGATTTTCATTTTTCTCTTAATCCTTCAAGTTAATAAGTTTACTTAATTGTGTCACACGATTTTCTAATACACATAAGATCTTTTTTCGACTAATCATTTTTTCATTGAGTATTTATACTTTTCCAACCATTTTCAGCCTCAGGGGGTTTTCTTATTTATGTTCTTAATATACTAACCCAAAAATCCAAATAACAATGCTTTGTCTCGAGAGAACCGTAATAACACTTAATATTAAAGTGTTAAAAATCCTCCCTTGCAGTTGAAAGATTTTGTTTTTTCTCAATTTCAGCCTAGGCACGTTCTTATAGACTATTTTCTAATAATAAAAAAACGTGCACGTTGAAAGACTAAGGTTTTTCATTTTGAGCAATTGTGATATATACGCCTTAAAAAAGAAAGGATGCATTACTTTTACATTTTAGCATCTTCTTTTTCTTAAAGTGCAAAATCATTTCCCCGAATTAAATTCTTTCGTGATGAGTTCGTTTTTTTTTTCGTCGTTCCTCATCATGCGATATTTCTTCTTCAATTTCTTAGTTATGTATTCCTTCCGCTATTAACTCTAACTCACTTCATCCTCCTTTGAAACAACATTTTTTTGGCCGTTGAGACGACATTGCTGTGATTAATATATACAGGGTATTTTTGGTTTTTCTTTTGGGATAGTGTTCTGTTAAGATGTTTGTTGAGTTGGGAATTGACTTTGGAATTTTTCTACACCTTGTGCCTCTCAAGGCAGATCTAGGATTTTTTACAATCACGTCGGAAAATTCTTTTTGGGACATCCCCTCCCCTCTAAAAAAGTTTTCCTTTCCCATTTCTCAATTTCAAATTCAAACTATAATTCAAACTCTTATAGTTCGAATGCTCATGAATGCTTCTTATAGATAGCTTTAAAAGGTAATTCTTACAATTCGAATGATTATGCACAATTGAGCTCATATGATTCGAACTTCTAAAAATCAAATTCCCCATTTAAGTCTATTCCGTTGCGTATATTATTAGATACAGGGCTCTTTTTTACATTGATCAACTTGCACGTATACTTAATATAATTCTCATTATTGCGTTGACTCATTTTAGAAAAAATAAGACCAATAATTACTGAGTTATTTTGTCATTTACTCATATCAAGAGTTTAATGGTGACAATCGTAATCTTCTTAACGAGCACTTATTGAGAGCTTAATAAACGAGCTCCTCTGAAACCCATCAATTACAAGGTATAAGGAAGTCGTAGCTGATTATTTATGTGAGTTTTTTTAAAGCTCATTGTAACTCTCCTGGTTCATCTCCAGGAAATTTGTTTTTGGTTGCTTTGTTTTTCAGTTTAACTCGTGTAATTCGAACTCCTATAATTAAAAAATATCGTACAATTCGGACAAAATCTTCGGTCCCGCCCGACCAGTAAACTTAATCAAACTCCTATGATTTGATAGTCACACAATTGAAATAAATGTTCTGGTTCCCTGGAAATTCGAATAACATTGAGTTTTTTTAACTGTAATTTTATAATTTGCCTGAGCGACAGACTCTGAAGAAAACAAATTCAGCTCGCGTTTCTCTACAATTTGGTCATGATTTTCAACCGAAAAATCTTTAATTTTAAGTCACAGAGAGAGTCTCTAAAAACTGTTGTTCTAAAAAAACCCAGCATGTGAAAAGATTTTTTTTATCCTCAGTAGCCATACAACGTTTTAAATAACGTTTTGACTTCCGTGCCTGCTGGGTCCTGTACCGGTTGACCGCATGGTAAAAAAGAGCTTTTTCTAATCAACAAAATTGTAATATAATCTACCAACTATTTTTGGCATTTTAATAACTGTACACCACAACGTCATTAAAATGTTAAAAATAAATCTCTTCACCCCTAGATGAATGCCATAAGGCTCATCACATTGTCTAAACCCCTAGTCATAAATATATATTTGGGTGTCTCTTAAGCGTTTTGAAGATAATGACTTACATGATAATGATGATAATTAGTTACAGGCCAACATTTTAAACGCCCCATAATAGACCTTTTCATAAATTACGTCACAAGCAACAACTACCTCGTTTTCATACAATTACTAAGGCGATTATGTCTCACGAGACTCGAAATGACACATTTATCAATCGAGTCAAGTTTTGATAAGCTCCCTCGGCTCGGGATTCAATTACCACAGCGCTCAATTCCAAATGAGGCAGTCGTTGCTCGTGACGTAATTTATGAAAAGGTTCTATCCAGAAGCCTTTTTTGTATTAAATGTACTCTTCTCGTGATCAACAAAAAACTAAAGCTATAGCCTCGTTTTCAAACATAGATTTATTTATTATGATGTAACATTGATACATATATATCAAGCTCCAGTTCCAAATTTAAACAAAAGCGGAAAGGTTCAAAATGTCTTCTGGGATTTAAGGATGGTGGTATCAAGATGTTTTAATTTTGAAGAGATTATTTTGGGTCAACGTTCCCAACGTTAAAGCAAGGAAGACGAGGTATTTTCCCATATCGCGGTCTAGGCCAATATCTAGTTTGTTCAACAACCAAACCTTTTATCATTATCAAAGTAGAAATATTCTACCATTCATTTTGCAGAGCTCATTAGAAATAGTTTTGAATAGGTTTTTAGGCTCTTTCTACTGTGTGTCATTCCCGGTACGCAATCTCCCCTCGTTGATGACAAAATATTACTTTTTTTGTTGGTTGGTTGGTTGTTAAATTCATCAAAAGTTTTTATAAACGATTTCCTGTGTCATGTCAGGGTTGACATCTTTTTAGACACGCCTATCTCAGGATATGTCAAAACCATTTCTTTCTTTCGGCTTCCGTAAAATTTTTCATCATTCTTTGATTTCCGTCAATAATTATCATCTTTTTCATACCATCCTGTTTTTTTGGAGGAGGAAAATTCCTATTTCTAACTATTTCTTCCCTCTCTGAATATGGCTTTCGAGTAATTCTTTATTTCTCTGCTGGCACATTTTTTATTTTTCGTAGAAAGCTTCTTATAATAAGACCAGTCGAGACACCGGTTCTCTGAAACTTGGAGAAATTCTATAAAATATAACCAAGAATGTGCAAAACTGGGGTTAAAATTTTTTAGTGCACGAAAATGATTTCAAACCAAAATTTAACATCTTAGAGCCAGCCTTCTGAATTTGTTGAAATGGGTCTTACTGACTTTACTCAACATACACAACAGACGTCTTTACAACGTTGTTTCAACTTCTTTATAACGTTTCAACGTTGAAACGACGTTGAAAAAACGGCGTGCGTCTGCTGCTGGCAACTGGTCTTTCCATTGTATTTCGCTATTGAAGACTAATTAGCGCAATCGTAACACCAAGGATGAAAACCAATCTTGTAGAAAATGAAAACGTGTCTTTTCTATTTTTACTCCATTACACGATGAGCTCATTTGATCATTTTTAACGACTTCCTTAAAGTATTATAATTTCTCGTCTGACGTGTGAAAGATTACCCGAAAAAGTTTTTTAAAAGTTTCTGAAGTCTGTTACGAGCTTATTCATCAAAATGAGCAATTCCATCCAGGTCAAGCAAGTCCATCCAGGTCAAGCAAGTCAGTCTCCTCAGTTCATGGTAACCTCAAAAAACTAGTCATCCTTTACCAAGTATGTCCAAATAATATTCTGCGTTCTGTGCCTACTGGGTAAAAGCCTTGCACCCGTATTCTTCAAATTTAGTTCAGATACTAGGGTAATACAAAACCAAAGCTTCTTGTTAGACATATAGGGTGGGTCCTCGAAGGCGTAGTAGTGCAGTGTTTATCGTCCTCGCCTTCCGTGCAGGAGGTCGGACTTCGATTCCTACTCGGTGTTGTGATTCACTTGACAAGTGAGAGTGATCGGATAGTCAAGTTAAGGAAGGTGCTTGATGAACACGTAAGATTGAGCCAAAGGGAAAAGTCGACAATGATAGTGCTTGAGCTAACAGTTGACTGCTCATTCGATAAATGCATTCCAACAGACACACAACGTTATTCCAACATTGTTGCTTCAACGTTCAAATAACGTCCTGGTGTTGAAGCAACACTGTTTGAACGTTAGAACAACGATAATAAGACTCATTATACTTATTTTCTTTTCGGCAGAACCTACAACAATGGCGCCTCTTCACGGCCGATTCGCTTTGAACATATTATCACCCACCGGAGTGGGTTCCAGTTCCCTTCATCCGTCACCTAAAGATCATCACCATGGCAGCAGCGAACACCATTTATCCATGTTTCCTTCGCCCCATACCCCCTACTCGCAATCCATGGTCGGCAAGTCGAATCTGACGTCGCCAACGGCAAATTTGTTCTACGAGTGTCGCATTTGTGGCGGAAGATATGATACAGAACAAAAGCTACATTTCCATCAAACAGTACACGCGGTCCGTGCCCGCCCACCATCTATAGGCGACTATTCGCCAGAAGTTGGACCACCCCCGCCACCAAGTTCGTTAGGTGCTCCCAATGTGGAGTATTGTACCGAATGCCCGGAAAGTTTTGTCAATGATGAGGAATACCGGAAACATTTGTTGATTCATATGTTCAAATGCCGGTACTGCAACATCGTTCTTGACAGTGAAACGGAATACGTGATGCATATGAAAACACACAGTGATGCCATCCCTCTTTACGTCTGCTACATATGTGATAAACAACTGCCATCCGTACAGCAGCTTACCCGACACATTTTGTCACACCCGGACGAACTGAACTTCCACTGCAAGGAATGTAATAAGAGTTTTACACGCCGGTCGCAGTTGACACATCACATGGCTGTCCACAGTTCGCGTCCTTACACATGCAAGGAGTGTGGTAAAAAGTTTGCACATAAGACTCATCTACGGCGCCACGAGGTCGTACACTCCGGCCTACGGCCTCACAAGTGTCGCGTCTGTAACCAGTCGTTTAGTCGCAAATCAAGCCTGTCGCGTCATTACTTCATCCACACTACTGAGAAGCCATTCGTATGTCCAGTTTGCGAGAAAGGTTTTAACAGGAAAGGGCGCCTCAAGAACCATTTGAACATCCATATTCGTGAGGGTTATTCCAAGTTGAAAGATTATGTGATCGAACGGCGCCCCATCACAAGGGAATTTATTGAGCAGATAAACCAAGTGAAAAGTGACGATACGCCGCACGATGACATGCCCGGTTACACCACGATGTCCGATTTACATCAACGGGCGCCCTCCTTTGTTGTTAAATCAGAACCACATGAGTATGAAATGAAGGAACATTCTGCAAATTACACCAAAGGTGGCGAAGAAAGTGAAGATTCATCATCTAGTGATACTGATGAAGGAGATATTGATGAAAATGAGGCGGATATGAGTGAAGAAATCACCTTTGATCATCGAACGCCCTCTTCCGCCCATCCACCACATGCCACTGAAGCTGAAACAGATTTAGATCGTGAAAGGCTGGACGTCGCCTGCCGCCCTAGAGAAAGGACATACTCTGATCACAATGTTCATGAGGCCGTACGGGCGTTTGATCACACCCACCCGCGCTCACACTCTAGAGAAAGTCTACCAACCATGGATAGATCTCGAGAAGGAAGCAGATCTCGGGACGTCAGAAGCCCGAATGTCTGATTCGTATTAAATGATGTTTTGAAATATTATTTTAAGTTGTAATTTAAAAAAAGCAAAAGTTTTAAAAGTTTAAAAACCACTTATTAGATGTAAAGTAGAAACGTAAAAGATATTAATAATTTTTTTGTCGGGCTAACAGAATTTTTTCATGTTTTTTTTCATCGTTTATTATTTTTTTTTTATCCCCCTCTCCCTGCTGTTGGTTTTGTTAATTAATTTTATTGTTTAAAAAAAAGTTGTACAAAGAAAGTATTGTTAATAATAATGGAGAAGTTAAAAGAAAAAGTTGAGCAAAACAAACTGAAAAATACCAAAAATAATGTCTATATTTCTTTTTTAACTACCTCCTTTTTTCAGAGGCGGAGCCACAGCAACCACGGCGTTTAATTTTATCTTGATTTCATGACCTTCAATTACGTTGATATCAGTTCGATCTATTTGCAGAGAACCATTAGCGCTGCGGAACTTGACATTGCTCGTGGAAAAAAGAGCAGAACTCGGATGCTAACGTTGTTATATTCCACAGCTATATCTGAACGGAAAAATGCAAATTTAAAATCGACGCTACAATAACATCAAAATTTGAATTATTTCTATTTGAAATTAATTTTCAAGTCAAAACGAAATTTTTTAGCATTTTCATTGTTCTTCAATGACGAAAAGAAGAATTTACCAAACAAGTGCTGAATATACAGTCCAATTTATCTTCAAATTAATTTAAAAAAAATTAAATGGAATCTAGTCAAATCTTTTTACAGTATTTCATCCTGAGCATTCTTATAAAAATTCTTAAATTCTTATAAAGTTTATTCTCATTAAAAGCGTTTATCTGCAAAAAGAAATTACGATGAACCATTAGAGGTAATTAGTTCCCAAGTGTATAGTGACAATATTGGGCATGCAAATCTTTTAGCAAAAATGTTATTTTTCCTTAGAAATATATTGAGAAGCGTCGCTCTTGATTAAATTCGGATATTCTGCGAAAATTTTCCTTAAGATCTCCAGGTTGGAGTCCGCACCCTGGACCCCAATGATTTTAAATAAAATTGCCCTCTTTTTTGAAATATTTTGGTCAAAGCTTTAATCAACCTTTTTATTGTTTTTTTATTGTTTTGTTCATGTGCTTCGGATTGAGGTTAAAGACAGGAGGTCTAAAATCGTTGCCCGACATGGTTGGACAACGAGAACATTTGAGCATTTTAGGGGGCAAAAACTTCCATTTGAAGGACTATCCTCAATTTATCAACGAAACAGCACTTTACAAAAAAGTAAGGGGGTCAAGTGTTTGACAGCAGCCAAGCAATAAACTATATGACCTTTCTCGAAATCTAGAGTGGGAGTATACTTTTTATGGGTGATGACTCAACACACTTCTCAACAAGGAAACGAGAATCTACAGAGAGCGGTTTCTGTTGTAAGAAAGAGTGACATTTCACAACACAAGCGCCAAAGTGAAATTTTGGCCGTCTAACCCAGTAAACAGACACACGACATTGTTTCAACGTCCAAACAACGGTCCGTGCCCGCTTGGTATTAGAAACAAAGCTAATTTCTCACGATTGAAGACAGAAATATTATTTTTGTGTTCCTATTACTCAATCAGTCATAAGAGAAACACTTGTTTCAAAAAGTATAATCAAGCGATTCTATTGTCCCATGCAAAACTGTCATTAAAGTTGATTGGTTGCTTGCGTTATACTGGGTTGTGTGGTTGAAACCACTCATTTACATTAAGCTTCGGCATACTTCAGGTCATTAATTCTCTTAAATCCATATAAAATATCTTAATTAAATGACCGCTATAATGACCTCTTTTAAATGCATTTCTGTAAAATGAAGAGCTCTTTTATCCTATCAAGTTAACATAATGCCTCAGAAGTAGCGCGCTCTAATTTAATATGAGAAATATTTGGTCATTTTTGAACGTTTGTTTATCGCTAGGTTACTATGGTGACCTCATTTTTTGGCACCCAAAATGCCTCGTTTTGAATTCCTGTGGGTACAGCTGAGATGATCGTGGTACAATTTGAGCTCAAGAACTAAATTTTGATCAACCTATATAATTTTTTATTTGGGGAAATGATTTTGAGGTTTCTTTTTTAACTCTTGAAAATTATTTTATATTTAAGAAACCACTTTTGCTCCTATTATCATGCGGAACATTGCAACATCTCATGTCTCCCCTCCTTAGCAAGGATAATTTACAATAATTTTGTTGTGTGGTTCCTATTATCTTTGCTAACTGTTGTTCCGCTTCAATTGACTGACCGGATTAACATCCTTCCGGCGTATATCTTTTTTATACTATCCATCACATATTATGGTCAGAAGTATCATCTTCATTTGACGTAACCCCCACACCCGGCTGGCGGTGCATCCACAGCCACACATGCACTCATGTAGGTGTGTGGGTACTATTGGGTTGTAGACAATTAGCCTTACTCGTTAGGATTAGTATACCTATAT
>JAUJPO010073408.1:0-11482 GCA_032270745.1 Tiaropsis multicirrata
AACTAGATTTGTGACAACAATTTATTTCATTTATTTAGTTTGAACCTTCTACTATCAAAGATGTTCCAAACACGTCAATGAAATTTGTTGAGTCCTCTTCCTCGCCCACATTCAAACAGCAGATACCCATGCTGTCACACAAGTGAACCGACTTGTCGCTCAACCAACAAACCGACTTGTCACTCAACCGTCAATCCCACTTGTCGCTCAACCGTCAAACCGACTTGTCCCTCAACTGTCAAACCGACTTGTCCCTCAACCGTCAAACCAACTTGTCGCTCAACCGTAAATCCGACTTGTCGCTCAACAGCCAATCCGACTTCAATTCGACTTGTCGCCTAACTTCAATTTGATTGGTCCCTCATCTTCAATTTGATTGGTCCCTCATCTTCAATTTGATTGGTCGTTCATCTTCAACTCAACTGGTTGCTCATCATACATGCAAAGGGCCAAGCGAAGAACAGCCAATCGGATCGACTACAGATTGCTCAATTCGACAGGTGAAAGAAAGACATTCAACATGGTGGATGAGAAGCCAACTGTGACCGCAAATGCTATCAATGCTTCTGTCATAAGAGATGAAGTTGAAGATTTCATAACAGATAACGATCCTGAGACCATCAAAGACTCGTATTACCTTATTCTCAAGTGTATCGAAAAGATCCAATCTCTACGTGTTCAATTCCGAACTGAACACAAACTCCTAAAGGCTGAGCTTGGTGAAGAACAATATCAAGCTGAACACAACCAAGATTGTCAGGAAGTGGTACAATTAATCAGTAACTACGTTCAAAGTGCCAACAAAATCATTCAAGATACTAGCAGCACTTCAAAGTCTATTAACACTAATAAAGTAACTTTCCTTGCAGATGAAATGAAACGTCTCACTGCTGAAATCAAAGAAGTCACATCATGTGATGTCACCAGACTGTCAAACGAAGAGCTGAAATCACGAAACAGAGACATCAATAAGCACTCAAAGACTATTTCATCACTATCCGCCAAGTTCAAGGAATATATCGAACTAGGACCTTCAAGAGCTTTGTTTGATGAAACCAAGATGAGATATGAAGCTATCCTGAAGTTGTGGGAAACATATAGAGCAATGGTAAACAAAGAATTTAAGAACCGTGAGATGGATAAGGTAGAATCATTCAACAAGTCGCAACTCAATATCAAACTTGGCAAGTTCAGCGGGTATGAATCTTCCATGAATATTTACAATTTCAAAAGCGATTTTTTGAAACTCTACGAACATTCTGTACCTACAAACCTCCAAGCCGATCTCCTGAAAAACAACCATTTGGAGAGGGATGCTCTGACACTCGTCAAAAATGTGTTAGACATCAAAGAAATGTGGGATCGTCTCAAGGAAGCCTATGGTGATACCAAAACTTTTCTATCAAGCAAAATTGCTGAACTGACCAACTGCGAAATGATCAAATCAAGAGATCCGTCAAAAATCATCTGTAGCATTAGCAAAATCTCAAACCTAATGCAAGATCTAATGCAACTTTCATCAGACCACAACATCGAGAACGAGCTTTACTACTCTGATGCCTTTGACCAAACCTGCAACCTTCTTGGTGATGAAAGATCAATCAGATGGCTCACCCTCAGCTGTGACGCACCAAAAGAGGGAAGATGGAAATGGAGACAGATGTTAGATTTCTTGGATAAGGAAATCAAGATGCAACAACAACGTGCCATCCTTCAGTCAAAATCCAAGAAACAAGAACCAGCCAAACCTCCAAAGCGTGGATCCGGTCATCACACCTCCAGCAATACACCATCATCAAATCTACCAATAGTCGATCAATCCATCTGCTTCATCTGTGGCAAGAACGATCATGTCCAAACGAGAGGTCCAAGAGGTATGAAACTGATTCAATATTTTTCATGCAAAACCTTCGTCGACATGACCCCTGCAGAACGACTAAGCACACTCAAATCCAAGAACCTTTGCTTCCAATGTTTGTTCCCTGGAGCTCGTGCCAATCAAGAGAGACATCAAGAAGGTCTCTGTCAGCGGGAATTCATTTGTCAGCACACTTACCATCAACCATTCCCGATGAAGAAGCACATTCTTGTTTGCGAAAAACACAAGAATAACAAGCAGAATCAGGATACACTTGAACGTTACAAATCAAAGTGTATTGTCCGTCAACCCGTTCCCAACTTCTCCAAGGAAATCAAGTTATCATTCCACACCAACACTGAAGACAACAACACTGATGCTATCTTCATGTTTCAAAACATCCTTGTTGATAAAAACATCTACAATATCTTCTATGACACAGGATGCAGCGATTTTATCAGCCGTCTAGAAGCAACCAAACAACTCAAGCAGCGCGCAAAGCAAGTCTATGCCGGACCAATAATGACCAATGGCGTTGCAGATCTGACAAGCACATCAAACAATGGAATCTACACTGTCAATCTACCTCTTGCAAATGGTGAAGACGCAATCATGACCGGAGTTTGTCTGGACAAGCTCACCCATGACTTTCCATTCTACAAGCTACATGGTGATGTTATCAAAGACATCCACGATGGTTTCCGCAATGTTGCTGGTGACCCGAAGAAACTTCCATCAGTACCTGCTCAAGTTGGCGGAAGTGTGGATTTCATGATTGGAATTCAGTATTTTCGCTATCATCCAAAATTCATATTTCAACTACCATCAGGACTCACCATCTTCGAGTCACATTTCAAGAGTGCTGATGGCTCAAGAGGTATTATTGGTGGTCCTCACAAAGTGTTCAGACAGATCAACCAACAACACAATAATGTCGCCAACTTCCTTGACCATCAATATCGACTCTTCTCCTTTGGCTACCACGTCAACCCAGATGCCAAACTTCTTGGATATCCATCCCATCAGTCAGATATATTTTTCTCTTCAAATGGAGAAGATCAAGAATTTACCAACAAGGTCATGCTGTTCGAGGCAGCTGAGCATGTTGGGAGTGAGCTCACCTTCCGATGTGTCAACTGTCGACGATGCCAGAGCTGTAAAAACCTCCAATCAACTGATGAGACGATGAGTGTCCAGGAAGAAGTTGAACAAGATGTCATTGATCGCTCAGTGAAAGTCAACGTTGGTGAAAGAACATCCGTAGCACTTTTACCACTAATGAAAGATCCTATCACTCACCTAGCACCCAATCGAAATATTGCATTGAAGGTGTACAACCAGCAACTGAGACGTCTTGCAAAGTACCCTGAGGACAAGGAAGACATCCTGAAATCAGAGAAGAAGTTACAAAATCTAGGATATGTTGAATACATCAAAAATTTATCAAGTGACATCCAAACAAAACTTCAACAAAACCCAATTCAAAATTTTATTCCATGGCGAGCAGTATGGAAGGAAAGCTCAATTTCTACACCATGCCGAGTCGTTTTTGATGCATCAATGAAAACTGACTCTGGAGAATCACTGACGGAATGATATACTCGCGAAGGGACGAAATAACATGAACAAGCTCATTGAACTCTTTATCAGATGGAGAAGTCATCATATTGGCATACACACAGACGTTGCAAAAATGTACAACTCAGTTCAACTTGAGCAATCTCAATGGTGCCTACAACGTTATCTTTGGGAAGACAATCTTGATCCCAACAAACCTCCAGAGGAAAAAGTCATAAAGACGCTCATCTATGGTATAAGGTCAAGTGGCAATCAGTCAGAGCGAGCATTACGTGAGACAGCCAACCTTTTCAAGGAGCATCATCCAAAGGTGCATCAAATTGTCAATAAAGATGTTTATGTGGATGATTGTCTGACAGGAGAGACAACACTTGAGAAGGCATTCTCACTTGCAGATGACCTTGAATTAGTCCTCAACCACGGTGGATTCTCATTGAAAGGATTCATTTTTTCACACCAAAAACCTCACACATCATTGTCAAGTGATGGAGAATCCGTTTCTGTTGCTGGAATGAAGTGGTTCTCAGAATCTGATCAAATCAGTATCGACAATCCAGAAATCAACTTTGCAAAGAAGTATCGTGGAAAGAAATCAAAGCAAGTTCGAGAAGTACCAAAAACGTTGACCCGTCGTCAATGCATGTCAAAAGTGGCAGAAGTGTTCGACATTGCTGGACTAGTCACCCCAATCATCGCAACATTGAAAGTTGATCTACATCAACTTGTTGTACGACGTATGAACTGGGATGATGTTTTACCAGATAGCCTACGAAACATATGGCTATCACACTTTGAAATGCTTCAAGAGATCAAGACAATCAAGTTCAACCGTGCTGTTGTCCCATCAAATGCAATCAATTTGGAGATCGATACTCTTGACTTTGGAGATGCCAGTGAGGATCTCATCTGTGCAGCGATTTATGCAAGATTTGCACTGAACAATGGTGAATTCTCGTGTCAGTTGGTTTTTGCCAGAAGTCGCCTTGTACCAGAAGAAATGACCCAGCCACGTGCTGAATTATATGCAGCCTTGGTAAACACACATTCAGGAGAAGTTGTTAGGAAATCATTTCAACATTCAACGTCAGTCAAATTCACAGACTCTCAAATTGCACTTTATTGGATCAACAAACCAGACATTCAACTCAAACAATGGGTGCGAAACAGGGTCAATGAAATCAAAAGACTCACATCATCGTCACAGTGGGTCTACGTTCAATCTAATGACATGATAGCTGACATAGGAACCAGAAGATGTACATCAATCAATGAAGTTAATCAATCATCTACATGGACAAGTGGTCATCCATGGATGAGACAACCAAAGACATATTTTCAAAGACAATTGAGGAAATAACACTGAACAACAACCAATTGATTGACGTACAAAAGGAAACCAAACCAACTCAGCAAGAAGCAACTTACTTCTCTTGTCACTTCAATGCAGACATCATCAACAAGGTCCAATCCCGGTATCAGTTTTCCAATTACTTGATCCGAATCGTCACAAGTTTTCTTCAGTAGTTCAAATAATGGCATACGTGTTACGATTCATCAACATCTACATTCAAAAACAGAAATCTCCTGGTCCAATACTTACAGAAGCTGAACTTTCCCAATAGGAGAAGTACTTTTTTCAAAAGGAAACACCAATTCAGCAAAGTACAAGAAAATCTCAATGGAAAAAGATGGTATCCTAGTTCACATAGGTCGCATCTTACCTACTGATTCGATCACTGTTCTTGGCAATCTCACCAATAAAATGGAAGACTTGAAATCATCAACATTCTGCGTTCCAATATAGTGGATAAATTCTCACCAATTGCTATCAGTCTCGTGAATGAACTTCATTGGTATAAACCAACTGCTAAGCATTCAGGCAATGAGACGACGTGGAGACATTGCTCCAGCTTTCTACATCACACAAGCTGATTTTGCAGGACATTTTCAAGCTTTCTCTCAGCATCTTAAAAGAACCATCGTCAAGATTTCTTGTGGCTTCTTGTGTTTAGTTCTGCTGTTCAACAACCACATGTGTCAACATCAAAGTGATGGAAGATTATTCTACTCCGTCATTCATTCAAGCCTTTGTGCGCTTCTTGTGTCAAGTTGGATACCCTTCAAAACTGCTCATCAATGAAGGTGGTCAATTGATCAAAGGGAATAAAGGACAATGAAGTTTGACTTCACAAACATTTAATAACGATTACACGAAAAATGGAAAAGAGTTACAACTAGATCAACTCGTGGCTTGGTTGTAATTTATGGTGTTTATGAAATTGATTGGTCCAAAGAACTGGACAACTGTTTCAAAACTTAAGTTATGCATGATACTAGTATTCAATTACTCCATATGCCTCAATTTCGTGGGGGAGTGTAAAGGCTGTGGCCTATGTTTGATTAAATGTCATTTTATTATCTCCTTAATTTTGATTTCAGAAAATATCAATGTTTACATTTTTGTTATCTATTTATCTCCCTACTTAATATATTTTCAGTTTAATATATTTCTCCTTAGTTTTTAGCTACTTAATTTTATCTCCTTGATATTTGCCTATAAGTAGATAAGTAGTTCAACTTCACATTTTTCTTATTTCTTATCAAGTCACCAATGAGGAAGAAACTCTCACACTTAAATTCAATTCAATTACATTTTCACTCAGATCGTGTGAATTAGTCTACAATTCACCTGATCCTTGCTGCCAGTCACCACAGCTGGCAAGCTGGTAGGTAGGTTTTTGTTTGCTTTAACGGACGATAGAATCGTCTACTACGCACACAACTTATACCATCTGAACAAAAGGGAATTCAAAAAGTACGCTCATCGCCGAAGGAGGGGGTGGGGTCAAGAGAAAAGCGAAGAAAAGAGCGACCGACAGTGAACGGGAGGAGGGTGGATCAAGCATGTCAGTACGCTCGCATTTGGGGGGGGGGGGGTCGAGTTGTGCTTGTCTCTAGCGTGACTTGTTCGTAAATTCGGCTAAAGTTTAAAAAAACTGACGCATTCACGTATTGGTGGTTTAAAGTTAGAATAAAAATGCGAAAATCTAAACATGCAAAAATCGGGTGAGGGGGGGGGGGAGAGGAAACCGAATTTAAACGAATGTACAAAGGGGGTACTTGCGAAGCGAATTATTTTGGTGAATAAGATACATGGTGAAACTTGTGTTAAGTTGATATTTAACATGAAAATTAATTATATTTGTAAACGCTTAACAAAAAGCCTTAAACATCATGATAATATGTAATAACATTAACATTAATCTAATCAAATGAAATAATACCAACTAAAATAGGTTAGGATATTATGATGTCATTATCATTGTCAAAAGTGCGTAAATATTTTAATTGTAATTTATTTCATTCATTTCCTCCCTTATTCATTGGATTTTCTTCTATCAGTTTTTCTTACGTCGCCGAGTTTTCTTTCGTATTTTTTACGCCCTCTACGGGGAGGTATTTTTTACGCCCTCTACGGGGAGGTTTAATTTCTCTTCACTCTCAACGTTACTTCCCATCAGATCTTCCACCTTCAATTCTGCCATTATTTTACTTCGTTTGGATTCTGCTATAATTTGACACAACTCATAACCGCCCCCTTCCACCCAAACGCATTGTTCCTCTTCATCATTAATCTCCATTGGATGCACCAACTTCCGGCATGTCAGAAAGTTTAGGGCGCACTCGTCTACGGGCTCATCCGGGTACATGTCCCAAAAACATGTGGAACTCGATCGCAATGTACCTTCATTGGGTACCTCATTGCTTTCAACGGGTTGTTCCGGGCTCATCCGTGTTCGAATATTACACCGACATTCATAATCTCCGTAAATTCCGGACTTGACTTGACTAGTTACCTGGTCCCAGTATGATATGTAATTACAAAGATTCACATGGAGCTCATTGTTTTGGATCTTCCCAAAGACCAGGTAGGATTCCGAAACATTCAAATGAACACCACACAAGTTTTCAGAAAGCGGTGTTGTGATGTTTGCCTCAACAAATTCCAAATCATCAAAGGTGTTTATATCGTTACTTTCTACATTCAATGATTCTTGTTTACTGATGAAAAGGTGACGTAATGCTTGATGACCATTAAACACTTCCAAGATGGTCAATGAATAGGATCTGTATGAATAAACTTCGTTGGTCTCGTTTCGACCAGATGATGTTATCAGAGCTTTGATCACTAAAGTGAAGGAAAGAAATGGAGTAAATACGAGTGTTACCATAAATAATAACTTTTCAAAGTCAGTTGGCTAGAGTATCGATATTTCTTTGCGTGATTAACCCGATAATCTTAAGTCTTTTAGACGTGCGGCTGGGTTATCCATCAGTTATCCATATTTTTGCTGCACGGAAGGTACGGAGAGACTATGGATAAACGAGCCGGTTGGTCAGGACGTATATTTATTTACTCCAAATCATGCTCCAATTACATTTTCTTCAAATTTCAAATGGAGATACACCCGTGTCTCACTCAGTGACCCAATGGACCCAATGGACACTATTTTGTCGATGGCGATAAAATTGATGGGGATAACCCATTTTAGTCTATCAAAAATTGTGGGGATAGCAACATTTCTTTCTTTCTCCCATGGGGATGGGCCTATTTCCAGTGGAGACGAATTTTTATGCTGGTTCTCCACCATGGACAGTTTTAGACCTACTTTTTGGCGGAATCCTTTAGGGGGGTCCCAGCGGGTCTGTGGAATGGGGTGTTAATATCAGTAGGGTGAGCCAATTTAAAAAATATCACAAATTAATTTCAATTAGAACTTAAAAACGTTGTAACTGCTTACAAATAAAATTTCTTAATGTCATATAATAAAATAAAAAAATTACCAAATTCTGAGTTGCAAAACAGTTCTTGAGGGTGCGATGGAAAACAAGAACAAGCGTCAACTTGCTCTGAATAGGTAGCAAGAAAAAAGAACACAAAAATATAAGTCAATTTCTTCATGGTAAAACACTCCCTGGTGTTTATCTAAATATCCTCAAGAACAAAATGATATCAAATGTTTGAGGCGGTCTTGAAAGAGAAAGTTTCACAATGATAAAAAGATCATTTGATAAAAGATTTTGGTTTCCCACAAAACATATTATTTTACATCACAGTGTATTATCAAACATTCTACCGAAGTTCTTTTAAAATCAACCACATTATTTAGGTGTAAGGTTTTTATCAAATTCCAATAACAAGGAGCGGTGTGTGACCAAAAAAAAGAAGTTTTATCCCCGAAAAACAACGCATTGAATGAACAATTAAAAGAGAAACAATGGTAAAAATGATGGGCTTCATAAGGATTTATTCTACAATACTAGGGAAATGAATATCATTAGCTTTAGAAGATCGTCGCTTATTACGAGCAGTTGTTTCAGCCACTATCTTTGGTAGCGTTTGACTTTTCCTTCCTTCACCTCCACTTAGATCTACGACCGTTTTTTTCCGTTCATTTTGCGAGGTGACTAATCTGGGTAGCGATCCTATATGAGTAGCGCCGACACGAAAACTTTTTGTTGATTGTTCAGCATAGATATTTAGTAAATGTTGCAAACATTTGTGTTGCTTAGCTGAAAGATCCATCTTTGGATGCGAAACATCGTGTGGTTTTCGTAACTTCCCGACTGCTTTATATAATGGTCTTTTCTTCAAACGAGCGTTCCGAGCTTCTTCCGGTGCAACAAAAACTAGCGGACATTCGTAGATACGTTTGGCTTCTGTTAAAGAATTCCTCTTGGTAACCATTTTCTTTTTTGCATATCAAATATCCATCTCTTAGGTTGTGGTCTTGTTCGGCTTCGTTTTCAATTAAAAAAGCTTTGCTAAAAATAACTGACGTTTAAAATATTATTTGACGTCAGCCTATAAAATTCAACATAAATTACATTTGACGTTCTCTAATTCGATATTCAAGGGAAATGATGAGATTTTAATCGAATTAGAGAATTTTTTTTATTTTTAATTTTATTATTAATTGTTTTGCAAGCACATCCATATTTTACCGAGGGGTTAGTCACTCAAAAATATCACGTACAATTTTTTCAAAAAAATAATAAAAAAATAAAAAATCACCTCAAAGTTGGCAGAAAATCACAAAAGAATGTTGCTAAAATATTGCTAAATTACACTTGGTGGGGAGAAATTTACTACAGTACTGGAGTGTACCGATAATATACAAATTTACAGTTCTTGTATATATAATTTTGATGCGTACAGGATAGGACAGCGCTAACCCCCTACCTCTTTGTGTGCTTTGTATCATTTATCACGTGACTCTCGAGCTCCCGACCTAACCCTAACTGGAATGATCGAAAATAAAACGCGGGGCAAAAAGACGCGGGGCAATTCTGCCCTAACGAAAATTCTGTAAAATGGGTATCCTGTCAAAAAAACAGTTTCCTAGGCAAACCTGGTACCCACTTTTTTTTAATTTTTAAACTTTTTCTAACGAAAAAGTGACCATAACGAAAATTTGTAATTTCTTTTTTCCCCATTCAGCCTTGCACTGACAAATTTAGATACCAGATAGAGCTTCAGTGATTTTTTATGTGAAAGTACATCACATTGGCTTTCCATAAAGTATAGTTTGGTGCTTCAATCTTTTTTAGTTGCAAAGTTATGTGCTCTTTTTTGTGCTTTTCTCAGAAAAACCAGCGCGCTGAGCGGTCAACTAATAAATGAGCGCGCTCTAAGGGTTAAGGAAAATGTACTCTGTAATGAAGACGTCATAATTATCTCTGTATGACTTTCAATCCCGTAATTCTTTTGACTCGATTTAAAACCTTTGAAAGCTATTAGTATTAGATTTTTATTTTGGTTGGGATCTGTAAATTCCTTTTTTGCCATGCAAACAGAGAACGTTCTGGAGCGTGCGCAACCCCTTTTATATTGATGAAAAATAATAAATTTTTAATCTTACCTTAAAGCTCTTAGATTTGTCGTTTTTTAAGTCATTATCAAAGCACTTAAGAGTTGCAGTGAAGCCTCGATAAATAAAATATTCTTTAATGAGGCTGTCGAGTGCATACGCAGCGGTTGCCATGCTTTTTGAAAAAGAAGAAAAGTCTAGGAGATATGGAGTGCCTTTGAAACTCGGAAAAAGCAGCTTTTGGAGATAAGAACTATTCCAATATCTTTGTAAGTTTTATAACTCTCAGATAATGGAGATAAACTGGAAAGCAAGGAAATTTTACAGACCGATTTTTCCAAGACCTTAATCAGCAAAACTGTCATTTCATTCCGGTCTTTTTTTTATCTTCCACTATTATTCTTCTTTGCCGCGAGATCTCCGAAAACCTAAAAACTGAGGTTGCCAAAACTGATGGTAAAAACAAAAGGGAAGACTGAAAGACTGAAAGACAAACTAAATAACAGGAGAAACAAAATAGAGGAAAAGAAGTCAAGGTCAACCATCAACATTCAATATATATTTAGTATATATCATATAGTCAAAAGAACAACTGGTAAGAATTATGCCAAAATTTTGTCTATTTGGTTTGCGTTCAGCGTTGCAAGATGCTTTTTCAGCCTATTTTCTTGGATACTCTTTATTAGTTATTATCTGGTATTCCGTCAGCAACCTTGGACTAACAATCCAATTCCCCTTACATGGCATGGTTTGAAGGTTCGTTCACTTGCCAAGTGAGCCACTGCAAGTGGGAATTGAACCTTGGTCTCTTGTACTTGTATGGGAAGGGACACGTAGTATGGAAATCAAGGTTGATAAACCACTTGCCACTGAGCACTGTATACCAGGAAGCCTTTGAGATCTTGGCACCTTCTGTTTGCTTTTAGATTTTCTGAAAGTCAGACATCAGGCAGAAACAGGGTTGTTTGAGGGTACGAGAGTTTTATTATTTTAGGTTCCTAAGTTGATGGAATTGAATGTTATGTTTACCGTAGAGTGTAGGTAGGAAAGCAGTGGAGGAAAATTTGTTTTTAAAAATCGCGTAATCTCCACTACAAACAGTCATGTCAACTTCATAAAAAATAAGATTCAATTTTATTTGCCTATGTCCTCACTCCATGAAGGAGGAACTTCA
>JAUJPO010073419.1:0-11481 GCA_032270745.1 Tiaropsis multicirrata
ACCATCGAAATATACAGTCATAAGAAAGTACGCAAGAGGCTAAAAACTTTACAAACTGAACAGGACGATAACAGCGAAAATTCAGTTAGACCACTGTCTTGAAAAATCTTGTCACCCTTATGCAAAATAAAATCAAAATCATAATCCTTCCAAATGTTTAATATTTCTGACTTTTGTCCAGCATACAGAAAAAGAGTAATCATATAGCGCATTGTTTATCAGCACTCGGCCCAAACATACTATGACCTTGATTGAAATTACCAAGTACAAGTATTTTGAATTTTTTCAAACTTCCCTGACTAACAGAACTCTGATCACTTTTATTCCCTTCATTTCTTGGACCAGGGTTGAGTTCAATATCCCCTAATAGTAAAATTGTGTAATTAACTTTGAGAAAAATATGGTTCAAATCTTGCAAACTGCAAGCTGCATTTGGATATGGCACAAAGATGGAGAAAATCCAATGGTGTTTGGAAAAACGTTATCTCGTACGACTTCGGCATGGCAAATCTGCATGGCTTCTGTTTCGCTTTCGGACCACCAAAACGTTTCTCTTTGGGGTTCCTCTTCTTCCTGTGGCAGTGGTTGAGAATGTGGTACATGAGGTGGCTGATCAACTTCCGGGTTGATTTCATTTCTCTGAGTTTTACAATGTCAAAGAAGTTGAATGATTCCAAACGTTCAGATTTGCACCTTTTGCAGCAACGGTCACAATCGAAGATGATACTTTGGCTCGCTTTTTCCATAGCTCTTTTCAGTAAATCGTTCTTAAAACTGCTTGTGAAGATTCTTTCCATAACTTGCTATTTTTCGCTGAAAATTTATCTTGTTAATGCAATTTTTTCTCAATTTCTTGAGCGAGAATAGCGAGAATAGCGAGAATAGCGAGGATAGCGAGAATAGCTCCTTGTGGGCACGTAACAACCTCGCTAATTTTCTTTTTAACCCAAAAGCATTTTCGTTGGGATCTAAAATGATTAAACAGAGTTCGACAAAATGTTAGATATATAAAAATTAAGGGGATCATATACGTTTATAATATCCACTCCCTCACATACATAAATACTAATCAAATTTTATCTTGAGGGATTCGCACTCTACCTCTTGATCCACGAACGCATGTTTTAGAAGTGAGAAGCATATAACAGTTCAGTCTTTTGTCAGCAATCATTTCTGCGAGACGGTGATAAAACTTCGTACACTCTCGTCCAATAGCCCCGTTTGCCGCAAAGACTAGCGGTGAAAATGTCCCATTCTCAGTTCGGAGAACACGATTGCAATACTGTCTCTTCTTTTCATTCTCATTGGACAATAAGCATTTCTCAATTTTTGATTTGCTTTACCTTCGAGCGAACGGGTTGAAAACTCTCACGTCAAAAAATGTTCTTTGGTCAGCAGTCCAAAAACTGAGAGCGCTTATGTCCAGTCTTGCTTCACGTGAGACCTACCTCTGCAGGTCTTCAATATTTAGTTCATTAAGTAAGGGCTCTGTTCTTACGTCATGCCTCCAGAAGTTTAAACGTAATGTCTCTAGCATCATTATGCCTCAGTGACACAAATCCACCTTTCTTGCACAAGAGCGCGTATGCTAGGTCAAACGAGGACCCACAAGCGCATGTTGATGGCATTCGATCAAGTGGCCAGTTGTAACGAATTCTGATGGCGTCCAAAAATTCTTGCTTCGTCAGCTCGAATCCTTGTTCGTTCGTTGGGATGACCGTCAACCAGTTTGAAACACCTTTTTGATTCAGTGCTTCCATCATCCGTTTGATTTCGTCATTGGATGTGTCCAAGAAAGCTCGTAGCTTCGCCTGGTTTCGTTGTTTGCGTTCATTGTGAAGACGAGACTTGCTTTTCGGTTCTGGTGCATCTACATCTGATTGTAGAATTTGATTTTGAAGTTCGACAGTTGCACTCATCGAATCGCGATGGTCGTTAGTAAATTCTTCAGAAAAGATCTTCAGTCCCATGCCGCCAAGACGTGGTGGCAATAACAACATAACTCGTTCTTGATCATTGATGATTCGTCCACTAGTCAAGGGACTTAGTTCCGTAGACTTGACTGCCCGCCCGCTTTAATTGTACGGAAAGCGCCACGATTATATTTTGTTTACGTACCGATATTGAGTGAAGAGTAGTAGAAAGGTTTTGAATAGCGGTGTATCGAAACAAAAGAAAGTTTCGTACATTTTTATGCTGGTGTTAAAAGGAACTTTCATTATTGATTATCAAGTCAGGTGATCACCACGTATCTGTATGTAATTTCTCAAAACTCTCTACATTTAAATGTTAAGAGTATTTAAAAAACGAAATGGCTGAATCTATGAAGAAAATCCTTCAAGAAGTTTATGCTGAAAAGTTTTCTGCTGATGATGTTGTTACTGCAAAAGCCAAAAGTGTCATGCAAGATTTCGTTGAAAATGTTTTGATTGAAGAGATGAAAAATATTGACAAATGTTTTAAAGGGCTTTTTCAAAAGACAATCATCACTGGTTCATTTCATGATGGTTTAAAGGTTGGAGATTCAACAGAATTTGAACTCAGTTTTGTTTTAAATCTACCGTTTTATGGTGGCCATTTTGAAGTTCTCAAGACTGACAACAAAGAATCGGAGCGATTTGATATTCAACCAGGATCGCTTATCTTTTGGACTGATAAAACTTTCCAAGAATTATTACCCACAAATCATCCTTGCTTTTCAGATTTCAAATTATTGCAAAGCTTTTTTGAGTGTTTACACCATTCTGGCTTGATTTTTCGCCAATATAAATACATATTACTACCGACTCCTTTCTTGTTCTGGTTTAATAATTTGCTTCAAAAGACTATTGAGACAATCATTTATAAAAACACTTCCTCCCTTGGCAGATGGTGGTATGGAGAAAAATTCCGATATTCAAAGACAAGTGATGTTGTATCAGTTTCATTTCAGAACAATGATGATAGCCTTTTAGAGATTCATTGCGATAGCGGTACCAAAGTAAAAATCAAGTTAATTCCTATCATTGATCATTGCTATGAAGATATAATGCTTGTCCCAAATTTGAACCGTTCTGGGGATTATGGGAGATTATGGATGAGTTTGAACCTTTACAGAGAGAATCTTTATTTTATTCAAGAAAGTTGCAGTAAAAAAGTTTTGAAACTGTTGAAACTTTTTAGAGATATGCAGGGGCCACACTGGACTGGTTTATTAGATTATCATTTAAAAACAATTGTTATGACTGTCCTAAAAGATGATCAGAAGTGGTTAGAGGAACGATTAGAGGAGGTATTTAGACGTTCGGTTGAAAAATTGTTTGAATGCATAACTACTCAATATTTACCTCTCATTCACGACGAAAGTTTAAATTTATTTGAAGACATCGATAATGAAGATCTTGAAGCTGTGAAAACAAGACTGGATGAGATTGTGATTGACATCAGAAATAACTCACCACTTACAGTGAAAAAATACTTTTTGATTAAAGAATGTTGCACAACAACTGTTGATGGAAAAGACCCACCTCCCCCATCATCTTGCAATATAATGTAGAGATACGTTAAAATCAAAAACATTTTGTGGAATTTAATTTTGCATAAATTTACCACATAATCCCATAGAGTAAATCGTGTAATTAAATTCCGCAAAAAATTTCTTCTTGAAAAAAATTAACTTTCAAAAAAGAAAAAATTTATAGAATATTTTGGTTAGGATTCAAAGCTTTATTTGTGTTGGTGTGACTAAGTGTCGACTAATTTGTAAAAAAAATGAAAACAAGATAAGGGTAATGCTGTTATAATTTGATAGCCATTGCATCTCAAATTTTGTAAGTTTTAAGAGTTTAAATGTTTTAGTAAAAACTTAATTTCTAAAATTCATTAAAATTCATAAAAATTATGGAAATTATGTTCTGCTGACGCATATAGTTTAATTGTGACAAAATATAGATAAAAAGTCATATCATTATTATTGAGTGTGCTACACCAACGAACTATTAATAATAAAAATTAAAGTTACTTAGTACCTTAAATTATAGAATGTTTATGCTTTAGAATTTTTTTATAATTATCTTCATATTTGGGTAAAGGCCACATTTTTGGTACACTTGTCCCTTTCGTTACACTAAGAAAATTTATCCTCAAGAAAGCTTCTAAACTTATTTAATTGTAATAAGTAATGGTTCTACCATGATAATCAACTCGATCTCGAAACTCTACCGTACGCAGAAATCGGAGTTTCAAAATCGGACCCTTACAGTGCACTGCAAAATTTGCTGAAAAACCGACCCCTTACAGTGCATTTTTCGGCCATTTCCCCCCAGTTTTAGCAAAGATTTTCAAAATGTTCTCAAATTTCCTACCCTTACAGTGCACCTGGGCGTACCTAGGCTTTGTCAAAACTCGAAAAACCTACCCTTATGTCCGGTAGGTCACTTACCTTGAGTGCCCCCCCCCCCGGGGTATTTAACTCATTTTTAACAATGGAACATCTTCTTTGGGTCTAATAGAAGGAAGCTTATCAAAGGGTCTAACAAATCTACCAAAATTATGATGATTTTGATAAATACGAAATGATAAAAGTGTAACGGAAGGGACAATTTTCTACTAATTTTTCATCAAATGTCATTGATGTGTTTCAAACCATTTCAGCTTAAAACACATTGCAATACCTTCAAATACCTTGGTTTTGAACAGAAAAACAACAATAGTCTCAGATTTTTGATTGTATTAGCATTTATAAAAAATGCCGTAACGGAAGAGACAACAAAATTCCCTTGGTAGTTTCCCTTGGTATTTTGTGAGAACAAAGATTATTCCAATGTGAATGATTACACAAAAGGACAAATAAGTATTTCAATGATCGGTGTATTTATTCAAAGTAATATATACACATGTAACGGAAGAGACAAAACTAGTGACCATCTCCAATTGTAGGAACTAATTACGAAAAACGCGAGCTGAAAACATGGATTATAATTTGAAAATTGAATCTTGTTGCAGCTCAATAGTAACCTGACAGAGAAAAGCAAAAAAAAATGGCACAGGTTAGCAATTTGCACAAAAGTACAATAGCGTAAAATCACCAAAAACCAAAATCGTGGTACATACAAAATTATCAATACTGTGTGAAAGAAAAGCAACATTACTAAATATAGGGTGGAACTTAATTTTATTTAGGAGAAGCTTCTGTACCCCAGATAAAATATTTATTATACACGTTACTATTTTTTGATTTTTTTAACAAAAAAAGGTAAATTTGGATTTTACAGAGCCACTACTCATGTTTCAAGAAATGATATCTAGCCTACTATTTTCTATTTTTATAGGGGCACCATATCACAGATCACCAATCATTAACAATCTTGGCTCATTTGAATTTGATGTTTAAGATATAAGCAAAATAAGTTTGAAAACGTAACGGAAGGGACAGTGTACAAAAAATGTGGCCTTTTACCCACTTTTGAAATTATTATTATAAATTATAAATGAAAAATGGTGTAAATTCTTGATATTGTTTTTGAAAGTTTTGAGTCAACTTTGAGAAAAAGAACAAAAAGAGAAATCTAAAAATATTTTTCCGTGTGCAGATAAATATTATTTTAATCGTTTGCTGATTAAAGTCAATCTTTATATTTTATTTAGATTATACAAAGGAATACTTACTAACATGTAAAAAAACTACTCTACAAAATATTTTAACGGACACAGATTTACTGTAGTGGTGACGTTTTCTGTCGTTTGTCAATACTTACGATTTTCTTATAAGGCTGAGACGAATGATGGCTGAAGTCACATTTTATCTATAAAATTAAAAAAGTCAAATGATATTTTATTGTGATTTCAGTATGATTAGAATAAATTTAAACTCCGCCCGTTTTCCTTACAATTTGTTTAGAAAAACGTTTTTTTTATAAGAACATCACGAGTAGATTGTTTGTTGGTCCAATAATTACCAGGGAAGTCATCAACAACATACACGTTTTTTTTATAAGAACATCGTGAGTGGAGGAAGCCTTCAGATGTTCTTAACTTTTCTGAATTTAAGCCAAAAAATGTTCTTAATTTTTGCTAAAAAACAGTAAAAATAGGCTATTTTTAAGACATTTTAAGTAATTTTGGGTATTTAAGCCTAAACATGTTCTTACAATTTTTGACCTCGAAGCCTTATGTTCTATTATGGTTTGTTCTTATAAAGAAAACGTCTACGTTCTAGCTTTCCCAGAAGATACAATCCGTTTTTTCAACGTCGTTTCTACGCCTTTACAACTTGGTTATGGATTCTCATGATCTCATATATCAATATTGAATCGATTGTGTGAAGAAAGTAAATGCAATGGTTTTGATTTGAATTTCATCATAATATTTTAAATGATTTTACAATTCATGAGTGAAGTATTGAATAGAGTAACTATTTCAAATGAAAAAGCCACGAAGAGAAAAATTACTATGGTAACTCGAAGTAAAAACTGCTTGTAGACATGTAATTCGTTTTATCTTTAGCTGTGATTTTTGACCTGGAAGTCATAAAATGACATTTCAAAAATAGCGATTTGAAAAATCTAATTACGCCATTTCGTTTAGATAAGTGGAGGTGGTAGGGTTCAAATAAGGAAATAGATTTCAATTCGTGAGTCTTCATTTTAGTATCAATCGATGCTTTTATGTATAAATAGCTGGTCTGAACTGAATATGAATGGAGGTGCACGGGATGGCTTATTAATCTCTAGACTATTAAAATATCCCCATAAGCTACACTACTTTAAAGGAAGAAACTTTCGCGAGGTGAAGAAATAGTAGGATTTTGAGACTTTGATTTCGCGAATGGCGTTTCGCGAAAGTCTTTTCTCGTAAAATCTGGTCAAATGGGCTATTCTAAAATTATTTTTCCATGATTAGAACACTTGTTATGCCTCTTTATCTTTAGTATCTTACAACATCTTAAGAAACAATCCTTTATCAAAGCTTGCTATTTTCTTGTTATGTAAATCCCTACACAAGTTTTTTGATAATTTGCTTAGTTTTAGTCTTCATGTGTATAGATTAATGAATTTAGTGGTATCTATGGATGTCGCTTTGTTTATTATCTTAGACTCTCACTTGTACAAACAGTTTAACACGATTTTCCTAGCGAATCAAAACCAAAAGGTTAAGACAAGAAATATTTTTATTCTGTAGTACGTACGTACTGCAGTAGGTGCAATATCAGGTTTAACGGACAGTTTGATATAGTTTTAGTGATAATTAAAGTACTCTTTTTGTACCCGATACTTTTTTACGGTACAATAACCACATAGCATACTAACGAACGATAAACGTGACGTTTGTATCACCAGACAATAGTGAAAGTGACTTTAAAAATTAAAAATTAAATTTGCGAAAGAGTGTAGTCAATGCAAGGTGAAGTTAGGTGAAAGAGTTAGACGCTGGTTAGTTTATCTTGACGTCAAATGGGAAAAGAAAGACGTATGCTAAATCACATGCCTCTCGTGCCCTAGTGCCTTCACTTTTTTCACGTGCCTCAGGTGCCCTAGTGCCTCATGTGCCTCAAGTGCCCTAGTGCCTCGCGTGCCTCATCGACTCTATCCCTTAAATACCGATAAAAAAGACCTCATACCGATGTACCAATAAACCGGTACGCCCCACGTTCAGTAGTTGGGCCACTTAATTATTACTTACTCGAACTCTTCTTGACAAGTAAATTTAATTATCGCTAAAAAAATTTAGGGCACGTGAAGAATTTAAGGCACGTGAAAAAATCGGGCACGTGAAAAAAATTGGACACGTGAAAAAATTGGGCACGTGAAAAATATAGGGCACTAGGGCAAGTGAGTTTATAAATTAGATCAGATTTTTGGAAATCATCAATTTATCTTTGGTAGGACAAAACATATTCAATTTTTTGGTATTGAAACGGCTCACAAACTCAATAGAAGACTCATAGAAGGTTTGGTATACCTTTTAAGCTTTCGAACAAGAGATCTTAATAACTGTTCTCCTTTCTCACCTATGTATGGTACCTTGAAGATGTACACCAACTTCTTTTCTTCTTTGTTTTCTTCTGTAGGACGATCAACTTTGTGTTTCTGGAGATTCTTGAAAAGCGAACGTCTTTTTTTTTCGCAACTAACTTTTTTTTTTCACAACCAACTTTTTTTTTTCGCGGCCAACTTTTTATTTCGCAACCAACTTTTTTTTTATATACTCAAGACTCCGATTTCTTTGCCTTGATTATCTTTAACGTTTACTTTTTAAAGTGTAAAAAGGGTCTTGTAATGAATGCGCCTTTGAATTAAAGCTTTTCAGTTCGTAGTTACTAAAACGTGAAACGCCCAGGAAACGGGGAGAAACGAGGTGGAACGGGGGAAACGACATGGAAACGATAGGGAAACGGGGGTAACGAGGTGAAATGACTTAGAAACGCGGGAAAACGAGAAGTAAAAACAAGGAAGAACATTCTCTAACAGTCATATAGACAATTAACATCGCAAAAACATAATGAAATGGTTTTTGGTTTATCTAATGTTCAAAATAGATTTCAATGGTAAGCATACTATGGTCACGTTTACACTGTTTAGCATTTATAAATTTGTATTTCTTTGTTCTAAACCATTGTTTTACTCGTCAAATGTCTTAACGATGCCAGAAGATTGCATGACTTAATGATTTTTCCAAATTGGAAGGGAACTTCTTATGCACTCTGCTTCGGAAAAGAAGATGCAGTCTATATGATTTCACCGTGACGATTGATGTTTTTGAATGACTCGCTTACTCTCTGGTCTCTAATAGATTGCTTCCACTTAGACAGTTTTTCCACCCATTGCGTTCAGTCGATGAAAAATTCTTATCTCCTATATAAAAGGGAAGGAACCATATCAAAAATTAAATGATTCAGCCAAGGATATAATTTGGCTCAAAAATATTTCAGAAAACTCAAGCCAAGTTAATTGCAGCAAACAAAACTATAATTATTATTGACTAAACCAAGCAATATATCCTGATAGCCATAATAAGAAAGGAGCCACGCAAAATATACAAGAAGAAGAAAAGAGATATAAATTTTAATTTGTCAATCTCAAAATTACCGGCTGTAGGCTCGGACAAATTTGGGGTTTCAAAATTGGACCCTTACACAGTACATTTTTCGGTCATTTTCCCCAAATTTTAGCAAAGGTTGTCTTTTTATGACCCATACTTAATAACAATACGGATGGTTCAAAGAAACAAAATTTCAATAAAAGACTTTGAACGTCCATTTAAATTCACAAGTCCGTGATTTTACCTTTCAATATCTACTGTACCTTCCGCATTCCAAAACTCAAACTCAAATTTTTTTAAGGTCCAAAATGAGAACTATTTTAGAGCTTTTCATATGGCTTTATGGTGTTTTTATCAGTCCTTCTCTTGGAATCTGAAGTTTATTGGATCTCTATAAATCTTAATGACTTGACCTGTAGAAGTATTTCCAGATTTCATAACATATCCATTATTACATTATCTTTTATGCCAAATTGCAAATTTCAACCCCTTTTAAAGAGGAGACAGAATCTAAATATTCTAATTCTCTACGACTCCCAACCCCATTACTGTATTAAAAAAATATCTCAAGAGTGCTACTCATATGGTCTTGTGATTGTTGAAGTCTAGAAAAACATCATTTTGTTAATAATTTGATGAAAAGTACGAAGTACTTCGGTCTTTTTCAAATTTACATAGAAGCTGCACTGTATCATACTTGATCAATTTCCATTTATGCTTTATCATAATTATCTGTCTGCCATCAAATCGCAGTGAAAAACACAAGTCTAGAAAAACATCAATTTTGTCGATAATTTGATGAAGAATAATTCAGTCTTCCTCAAATTTACATAGGAGCTGCACATTAATTTACTTGATCAATTTCCATTCATGTTTTATCATAATTATCTCCAAGTCCAGAAGAACAAATGTAAGTGTCTGTAAGTGAAAAAGGCAAGTATAGAAAAACATCATTTTTGTCGATAATTTAATGAAGAATACATTATTTTTGATGAACAAACAAACACGGACTACGAACACAGGAAAGTCCGTTAAAATAATGAGGAGATAAAAGTACGATCGCGGGATGGAGATTTATAACTAATCTTTACCTCCTTAGTAGTACGGTATAGGACGCTGAATGAAAGCGTATCCCAACCGGAACGTTATCCCAGCTGGAACGTTGCCCCAAAAAACCGTAGAGCAGATAGACACAGATTGGGGGACTCTTCTTCGTTAAAAAAAACATTGAAATTTGTGTCACCGCTGTTGGATGATTTTTCGTTTTCCCGGATATTTTTAATCCCCAAATCGAGTAACGTTTTTTTTACGGCTGGATTTTTTGTTTATTTGTTCAAAAAAGATAGTATGGTGTCAAAGCTGATAAGCAATAACACTAATATATTAATATAGCCGTTTGTTTGTTTGTTTGTTTGTTTGTTTGTTTGTGTGTTTGTTTGTTTGTTTGTTTGTTTGTTTGTTTGTTTGTGTGTTTGTTTGTGTGTTTGTTTGTTTGTTTGTTTGTTTGTTTGTGTGTTTGTTTGTTTGTTTGTGTGTTTGTTTGTTATATTTTTATTTTTAGTAACTTACATAACAAGGGTTACGATTTTAGTCTTGAATAGATATTTCGTAGAAATAGCTCACATGTTGGTTGGGTGGAATTTTATTTTTTATTTTTTTATCAGTTTTTTTCTTGCTCTCCAATTCATGATATGCGTAAGTTTCATTACGTCATTTTTCCTTACGGAAACACCCAAAATAGAGGACAAATTCCGGATTTCTTTTACAAAAATAGAGTGCAAACTCCGGATTTTTCGGCTGTCTCCGTTAGGAAAAGTGACGTAATGCTAACTTACGGGTAAAATAGTAAAAACTATTTAAAATTATTGTTGCGAGTAAAGCGAGCAGAAAATTTTTCAAGAAATTTAGAAGCTTGCTCAAAATACTTGTACAGAAGCCAATATTTTTTTGGAAGGTAGCATTTTATGTAAACTTTTTATAATTCATGAACTTCATATGGGGTGATTTAAGGAGAAAATTGGACAAAATTCAGAAAAAATAAAGTAAATAAATTTGAAGAAGATTAAGGAGCAGAGCAAAGGACGAGGATAATTTAAAGAAGAATCAGTCGGGTCAACTTGATCAAAAACGTATCATTTTAATAGCGAATGTCAATGATTTAATGATGCTCAAAATGCTAGATTTTTTACTCAATTATGAAACAATCATTAGCGCTCTCGTCACACAGCTTTTGAACAATCCAACCCCAAATTTGCAATTTATGATAAAACTAACTAGCGGTTTTGAATGATTCTTTCAATAACGATGTGAAATATTTCAGCGAACATTTTAAGGCTAAAATGAAGATTTTTCAGCTGGCGGTTCTTTAGTAATCATCAATAAGGTCATAATACATTTTTGCTTGTATCTTACAGTGCAAGTTACTTATGTTGAAATTAACTTTGTGATCGTGTGTGTGATTTG
>JAUJPO010073430.1:0-11480 GCA_032270745.1 Tiaropsis multicirrata
TGTTCTCACTCATCTTGTTAAAATGTAAATGACAAGAGTTTTTTTTGCACAAAAAAAGTAAGTATTTTCCCCCACTGCAAGAGCAGCCGGCAGCTAGAAAACACAAAATAACTGTTCAGAAGCGTTTCCAGGTTGGAAAAAACTGTTCGATGTGGAAATTTGGCTCCTGGAAAAAAATATTTGTTTTTGATGCAGCAATTTGCGCTCCTGGAAAAAAAGTGCTTTTGTTCTGCTTTTTTTTCTATATATAATGTTCTTTCCTGGAAAATTATATGTGTTCTTTTTCATGATAGCTCCTGGATTTTCTTAACACAACATAGTTCTGCTGGAAAATTTAAAAATGTGTTTTATTTTCAAACGCTCCTGGATTTTTCGAACAGATATATTTTGCTGTAATTGGTACCTGTGTTTGTGATAAAATTCCATCCTCCTAGATTTTCTTGTCTGTTCGCTAAGCGAAATGTTCCTGGATTTTCTGCTAAAAATTCCCCTCCTGGAAAAATAGTATATACAGACTTTTGAGAAAAGTCCACTGGCGGCTGCTCTTGAAAGGCTTAAAACAACATTTCAACACGCTAAACCGCAGGCAGTAGCACACATGTGCAAAGAATATCATCTAGCACACACTCACACAGCAATAAAATTGTACCAGGTAGTGTGTATAAAAACCTCTAGCACAAACGCAAAAAATGATCTAGCGCACACACGCAAATAATCATGCAGCACGCATGCATAGTCAAAACGATCATCTAGTGCTCCTAAGCTATTTTAATGGAAAAATTGGAAGTATTTCCAGATTTCCTGACTGAAAAATGTTGGAATTTCAAGAAAGAAAGTCAGTCAGTCGGCTGACGCAAACACAAGTTATTTGTGATCTAGGCCTTGGTATTGCTGCCAAATAAAACAAAGGTGACAAAATTAGGGAGGGCATCACCACCAAGGGGTGACGAAGATAGGGCCATCTAAGGTATTTATATTATAGATTGCGCAAAAGTTTGTTCCCACGAAAATTAGTTCCCTTATTAAGGTTTCTACGATATACAACTTTATATTATCTTTCCACCTTTTTACACAAAGACTGAAAGACTCATCATCAAAAAAAGGGAAGATCCACTGTTTTTAAATAGACAGAATTAAGAGAGGGGTGGCAGACAGTCATAATAACTTCATAAAAAATAGCATTTAATTTTGTTTGCCACTTTCTCGCTCTATGAAGTATGAACTTCAACTGATATCCTTTTTTTATAAAACCTTCTTTATACTATTGCTCTCAATCATACAGGTTAAAGTGAGAAAAAAACACTTAAAAGTTAATTATCTTGTTAGGCAAGACAAATATTTAATTTGTTGTGATTTTTGAGTTATTATTCCATATTAAAACCAAAATTTTATAGATGTAAGCATTAGAAGAGTATTTGCAATTTACATTCCTTTTAACATTTATAAAAGGGGAAGAAATTTATCATTTTGACCTAAAAAAATGTTGGGAATGATTTCAAGTGTCATACCAACTCTGAAATATGAATAAAAATATTTTTATTTCACCAACTGACCGACCTATTAAAAACTGATGATCTGCCTGTAGAGCAATAAATTAAATTTGTCTCGCCTTAATGACCTGTTTGGGAAATTTTGAACCTAATTTAAATAGTAGAGGCAATTTTGTATGATATTGGAGTGTCGCTCGATTTTTTTAGTTAAAGCACTTATTTTTATACCTTTTTGGAAAGCTGATGGGTAGAGGAATCAAAATCACATATAGGTTCCAATTTCATTTTTGACACTTTGTTGCGTTTTTTGGACAAAACCAGGCCGTTTCAAACCAAAATCATAGGGAATTTATTTTTGGAAATTTCAACTTGAGAAAATAGGGTCATGTTATAATTATTATATACCATTGGAAAGCTCTCAAAAATCAATATAGAAGACTTTTAAGCGGATGAAGTTGATTTCTGTAAGGTCAAAATAGCCGTTTTTTCAAGCTCTAATTTCTTAAAATACAGTACAGAAATTGACTATATCCAGCTACTTCTTCACAATGTGGTCACACTATTTCAATAAAAGAAATCCAACCTTTTTGACCAAAGACATTTCTTTTTCAGCTTTTTCAGGCAATCCTGAAAATGCACTATTTTCCAGCAAGAAGCAAGAGTATTTTCTGGATCAGATCAAAACAGAGTAAATGATCAAACGTTCTTCAAAGTCAAAAACATTTCATTCTGGTGATAGCAATGTTTTGGTAATGAGCAAGATATGTTGGTAATCTTTGAGCTTGATCTTCTTGCTTTGCAGAGTATCACTCGTTTCATGGGATGCAACTGTTGGATTTTTCAATTCTGATTCCTCTGTATTCTGTTGATTGGTGTGACTGAATATTCTCGTTTGATAGGTGCCAAATAAACCCCTGCTCCCTGTTTATTAAATTTGATAAAAGTTCCAAAGCAACCCTTATTTTGTTGTGAATAACTTGTTTTCAGCCAATTTCTGCTTTTTGCCCTATGTCAGTGTTTTCAACAGTTGAAGTTCCAACCTCCTCTCCCTGTTTAATCAACACCTGAGAGATAAACAACTGGGGAATGCCTTACGCAGCTGTTTTTTCTTCTTTTCAAACTGCTGTATTAAAAGCAAAAAATTAAAGATACTTTTGAATTGTGATATGATAAAGCTTGTACACAAATCGTTCTAGGAAACTATTCAATTAAAGCTCAATCAAAATAAATGTTCCAATTAGACTTTTCAAATGATTAATAACTTATCCATCAAGCTATATGAGGTTTTGTGTCAGAATCAGAATTCATGGTGTAGATAGTTTATAATAAAAAAATTAAAATGGAATTGAAAATACAATTTATTTCAAACTTAGTATGAATTTACTGTTGTTCCTGGTTGGTTCTTGAAACAATTTACTACAACATATGCGTTGTAAGTGAAACAGTAAAATCTGTATATATTTGAAAAATAGTCAAAATGTAAAACACTTTAAAGCTCAGGGATTTGCAGAAATAAGTTCATTTTAGTTTTAGTTTTTGTTTTATCAGATAAAGACATTTTTTACAAATTTATTGGTACTGTTAGTGAAGAGTAAGAGATGGATTTTGATTTTATAAGTCGTCTGTTTTACATACAGTGGTTTTGTCACATAATACAAATTAAGTTTGGTTTTTATTTTACACTTTACATTTCGTTTTGTTTATATCAGTTGTAAGATCAATCAAAATATTGAACTTTCACAATTTCTTGTTAGTTTTTTTAAGACCTTTTAAAAATTGCCATTTTGAAAAGCCTTTATGTACAGTGTATCTAAACAGCTTCTACAGCTTCTGTTTAGCAGGCTATATCTTATCACTGATATATAGATCTCATACTAGAGTACAAGATGACGATAAGAAATTTGCATGGAGCTGAAACCAAGTCTTTCATTTTGTTTGATTGAGGTGGAGTCCACTGTACTTATTCTTATCGTTCAGTTCAAACTAATTAAACAATTCTTCATCACTTAGATACTTAGTTTTGAAATATTTGAAATAATGGAAGAGGAAGAAAGAGAAAACAACAGCAGCAGCCAAAACATTAAAGATGAGAGACCATCTACAAATCACCAAGAACATTTGGATAAACTCAACAAAAACTGGACTAAAATTGAAGAAATTTTAGCTCTTAAAGAGGGTGATTTTAAACAAATCGCAAAAGACTTGTCAATCATTGTTCACGAGACTGTTGATATTTTGTTGGAACTGAGCAATTATAAAGACTATGAATTGGCGTCTTGTGAATTTTGCCAGAGAAATCATATATTCAATAAAATTTATAACTGGACTGGGCAGCATAGAGAATGTTTACGTGTTATGGCCAAACAGCAACTTGATATTTACAATAAAGTGATACAAAAAGCTAGCATTGCACTTCTGTCGTGCAAAGAAGTTTTATATCCATTGTTATTGTTACTGATGTCGTTAAAACCGACTGATAAACGTAAAGTGCCACCAGACATCGAGAAGCTATACGTGACTATTTTGTGTCATATTTCGCAACGTGTAGATTCGTTGGACTTTCTTGATTTATTGGCTCAGGATTTGTTCACGGCAGAAGGATTCAAGATTCCCAAATTTACTTTTTTCGAGTTACTGACACTGTATACGCATCATGGCGGAGAGAATGGTAATCTTGCAAGAAAGGCAATCTTGGATTCCATCAGGACGTCAACTAGTCATGAATTGTTTCAGAAGTATATCACAGAAGAATCAGCTGTCTCGGTTGTAAGGAAACTTATCTTATGGTGGCATATATATTGTTGTCAGCAAGTCAAAAGAGCAAAGATTGGATTTAAATTCATTATAGAGGAGGAGTTTATTCCTAATTTCTTTAAGCTTGGTACTCACTTGTTGAAAAAAGTGGTGTTTAACACTAGTCGCACACAACTAAGAAAGTATGAACTATAGTGAGTACATGAGTGTTTTAACGCCACTTTTTTAATATACGGCAAGTATTCACAAGCTTTAACATACAGCAGTATTTGGCTATATTCTAGACCCAAAGAGTGTTCGGTTCCCAAAAGAAATCATGAAAAATTACAAGAAAATAAATTAAGATTGATTCTGATTTATAGCTATTATGTGTGACTCTGTACTAAAAATGAAATCAATTCATTGAAATTAAAATGCATACTTTTTTTATTGTTATTTAGATTATTGCAGGGGGGTTGAGTGCTAGATATTCGTCTTTACCAACAACGTTAGATATTCACACAGAAGAGTGGCATTACATTACAGAAGAAGACCTCGTGGAAATGAAAGAAGTCCAGTCTTTCTTGCAAGCTCTTGATTTTTGTTGCCAAGTCACTGAGGTGATATTTTTAGCCAGGCTTTAGAAGTTTTCAGATTTTATCAATGCTATTTTGTCCCTTAGTTACTGCTGCTAAAGTTGAATCTGCAAATCAATCAATCAATATATGTTCTGCAAAAAAAAGATAACTCTTGGCTTTACTTCGCTATGAGGTGTTTGTGGTATAAAAAAATTTGATTCTATTAGAATTTACCTTCACTTTGAAAAACAACTTTTAATCAGCATTTTCTTTTTTTCTATTTTCTTTTTCAGACAAGTAATCCGCAAGTTCGGTCACATTTAGCTAAATTAATTTATGATGGATTCCTGATGTCAGTTCTGGCGCCTGCATTGAATCAGGTATTTTTTCAATCCACGTAACTTAGCAAGTCATTTGATAACTAATGAAAACAATATGTATAAAATAATAGGTTAAAGGAATTGCAAATCTTGCATTTTATTCTTTCCCTTTTGATCAATCGAAATGAAAACAGTAGTATGTAAAAGAGAGTGATAGACAGTTTCAGGTTTTTATACTGGGAATCAATATGCACTACTTCTTTTCTTTCCTTTTTAGTCTCAATACGATTCTCAAATAGCAGTAATGGCATACTTGGATTTGTTTTTGCGCTGCATTTCCAGTCCCAAAGTAATGGAAGTCTTTCTGAAGGTGCTGATGACGGACGCGTACGATAATAAAGCACTCATTACGCTGTTGATCTATCATATCAATTCAGAATCTGTTCAGGTATGCAGGCCAAATTCTAGAAAGGCAGGTCAGCGTCCGATGATGGAAACTAAAAAGGACATATTTTGGATAGTTTGTTACAAAAAGACTGATTTTGTTTGCTAAAGATTTTAACAGATTTTATGTGAAGGGCAGCCTCCGGACCCTTTAAATACATAAAAATGGCCTGGGTAGGGGCACAGGGATACCTCCTCTCTCCTCCACTATTATCCTTTCTATGTCTTTATCTCTGAATTTTTAAATGTCTAACCAAAGCCTCAGAAGTTTAAGCAGACACACAACGTTATCCCAACATTGTTTCAACGTCCAAATAGCGTTCTGATGTTGAACGACAATGTTTGGACGTCAAAAATAACGTTCTACCTAGTATTAGCAATGGTTTTCAATGTTTCATTCCATTTATTTTTTAGCTATCCATGGTTGCTATTCACTTGTTCAAGACGTTGCTCGAACTGAATTGTGAAGACATTATATTTCATCTTGTTTTCAGGTAACTTTCATCATTCTCCTGTTCTATATGAAAACTTATTTATAAACTCAATTATGATGTTAAGTTGAAAAGTTTTGAAAACCAGAGAAAAATATTCAAAATTATTTGTACAGTGCAATCTCTTTAAGATAAAGCGGACACAATTCAGAGGCGACAGATACAGAAGGTACTCAAAAGTTTTGAAGGAGAGTGTTGGTTTCCGTATAAGGAATATGAACAAAAGCAACACTCTCCGTCAAAGTTTCTGAACACCTTCTGTATCCGCCACTGGCTACTACCATTTGATTTAAGTCATCCCATTCATCAAACACAACATCATCAACGTTTCTGGAATGTTCAGCTCAGTTCTAAGATTGCCGTAGATTGCTGTAAAATTCAATTCCTCAAAGAGCTAGATTACCTAGAAAGACCTAGCCTAGGCTATTCATGTAAAGCTAATGACTCCAAACCTATTTGTATCATAATAGTAATATACTAAGTAAAATGTAATTTAACTCACCGGATGTTTTCCTGACTCGCAGAACGCGGAATTTGTGCAGTCAGATACGCAGTAAGATGGATGCATGGTTGGGATTAAATGGTTTACTTAAAATGTTTCTTCAGTTAATAAATCCTATACACAGTATTCAATGAGATAAATAAAACATGATGGAATATCTGTTTTGCTACATGTCAAACGAAACTAAAAAACAAAAATAAGCTAATGTGCCAACTGAAGAAATATTGCAAAAAATATTTTATTTCACATTAAAGAGTATAACAATTGTAAAATCATTGTAGTAGATCAAAAAGCAGCATTTTTAAACAATACCGATTGGATTGTTGAATCATTCGCTTTTGCGGCCTCAAGTCTACGCTTCTTTTGTAAACAATTTCGGCAAGAATAAAACTTCTTGCTTTCCCCATCATTTTTCAGCATGTATACCAATGCGTTCAAACCAGTGCCTCGTTTGAGCCTATTTGCCTCGTACTTTAACAGTAATGAATTGAGCAGAATGTGATATAAACTCACAGTTGGTGTACAAAATGTGTAGACTAAAGATATGGTACGATATGGTATAAAGATTCCAATAGCTTTTAGATTCGTTTTCTTTGAAGTTTTTCGATGTGCTTTTTCGCATTGTCGTCTCTTTATTCGGTGTGGAATGCCTTGTTAAAGCTTTTTTCGAACAAAATTTTAAAGTAACGATTGATATAATCTGAACTAAAAGAACTATTCCAACGTACATCCAATAAATGCAGTAGAAAGCAAGTGGTGTAAATCTTGGATCGTGTACGAAGAAAATCGAAGTTACAAAACTCAAAATTGCCGAAGCAAAGTTTTTTTTTCTGGACACTGTAGAGCGGTTTTCTTATGTTTCTCAGAAAAGAAATAGTGAGGTCTTGGTAGATAGAAGCAGGCTGTTTTTGGGGGAAAAAATAACGTATAAAGCTGAAACTTTCTCCAGACCTTTATGCATTCATTATCACTCAAAAGAATATCGTCTATAATCCGAGCATGGGGTCAAATTTCTTTCGGTCATTATTTATTTTTCCCCACGCAAAACCCTAAGGGTATTTTTTTGAAATTTTAAAATAACCATGTAACCATTCATATCACATTCAAAAGAACTATATAGAAGACTTTTAAGCCAGTATAGCAATTGGTTTTGGCGGTAAGATTTTCCTTTTGTTGTTCGACATTTCTAAACTTTTCAAATGTTTTGGTTTTGGCGGGAAGATTTTCCTTTAGTTGTTTAACAATTCTAAACTTTTCGAATGTTTTGGTTTTGGCGGGAAGATTTCCTTTTGTTGTTCAACATTTCTAAACTTTTCGAATGTTTTGGTTTTGGTGGGAAGATTTTCCTTGAGAAAACTTATTTCGATCACTGAGACTGCTTTAAATTTCTTCTTTGCTTTATATTTTGTTTTTAGTTGTTATTTACTGTCAATAATAGCAGGTTCCCCTGTTCTCAAGAAAAACTTAAAAATTGGACTATTTTAAATCTCCTTAAAAAATTTCTCGAAAATTTATGAAACTCTCCTCAACTTTTTTCTCGAAAAGTTAAATTTCTCCTGAATAATTCTTAAACATCCAAGTGTCAAGACCAAGTGTCTAAAAGATTCTATCCATTTTGTTTTATTTGTAGATATTTGTTACCATGTGACCACATTTTACCCAATCAGAAGCGAACCATCAAATCAGTGGATTACTATTGTAAGAGTGCTACCATGTTTTTGTATCTGACACCATCGTGTTGCATTGAGACCAACAAAAGCAACAGAACCAACGAGAACGATGAATCTTCAGCTGATCAATTACCAAAGAATAGCGCTCATTCCGGATCAGCGAATGCTAGTCCGCGCTCCGTCAGAAGCGTTGGGGAGAGCCCGCGCATTGCGCGCAAATTGAGCTCCAACAGCATCACGTCACGCACCAGCAATATGAGCATTGTTCCTGACCTGCGTCCACAGGAGACGGTGGATTTCTTGGAGTATTTAGCCGAAGCCAGGTCTGTCATCACCAACTGTAAGAGGAGCTGTGTTTGTTGGTCTGCAGTGTATGATGGTATGGATGTAGTGACTGACTTTCTAAGGAACGGCCGCTTATCCTCATCCACAAATCGCACGCGGACATCCGACGGTTCGCCGGTCGCTTTCAAAAGGAACTTCTCTTCCGCCTCGTCAGATAGCGCTTTCGACGATTCCAATAAATCGAAAGTAGACGCCATCTACACGACGGAGATTCTGGGACCATTTTTGAATGCAATTTTCGATAAATTGGAAATGATGATTGAGAGTAACATTTACGTCAATCTGTTGTTGACTAGCCTCGTTTCCAGGCTAGCCTGTTATCCACAACCGCTTCTACGATCGTTTTTGTTGAATGCCAATCTTGTCATACGACCTGGTGTTCGTTCACTCGCTCAGGTATGATGGTGTTTGATTTTCATTAAGTGAGCTTTACACACACCAATACACCTTTCCCGAGATGTTGCTATTTTTAAAGGTTTTAAAATCACATTAAAATTTATATATTTATAATTGTACTATAGAGACGTATCAATCCTGAAAATTTTAGCATCTGTAATCCAGCTACTTAGAAATATTCAACATGTACTTTCGAGTCTGTGAATTTGCTGAACGGCAAATCTTTGAACTTGGATTAATACTTAAAATACGTCCTTTTCTAATATTTATGATTCTAGCTGAACCATAGTCACAAAAAGAGATGGAAAAGGCAAGCAATTCTATTAGCCGATGTTATTATTTACAAAAATGCTAATGTTCAGGATATTGGACCTGCAAAAGTAGACAAATATGGTAAATTCGATGGCGTTTGCTTCGTTTCCCTTTTGTTTACATTTTTATTTTGACAAAGTCAATTGTATAAAAAACCAATTGACATTGGTGTTTTGACGACCATTGCATGTCCATTGAGCCGTCGTTCCATTTTCAACATCATTTTTTCCCGAGCGTTTCCAGACTACCTCTCTTCTTGTGACTATGATTACTCATTTAGTGAGGTTAAGTACCCGGAGATTCTTTGCTACGGAAAGTCATGTGATATACTTTTCAACCAATAAGATTTAATTATTGCGAGTTGAAAACAAACCCTATGGTTTAACTCACTAAAAGATTTTGTTTACTGATTACACATAATTAATCTTTAGTAAATGTTCTGTTTTCCCCCAACTATGACTTCACGGCGTGGCAAAGAATAAATCAGGAAATTCGAACGGATCTTTACGTCGTCGTGATTTATCTCCAGTGAACTTTTAACCTCATAACAAATATTTTTATCTGACATTTTTCTGTATTTGAACATAATGAATGTTTCTGTACCTACCAGGTGCTAAAGAGAGTTTCGGACAGTGCTGACTTGTTTGTGGGACGAATGGACGATTACCAAGTGTTGATAACAAAAGCACGCGAGAATTTACTGAACCGTAAAGACAAATTGCGTCATACTGATGGACAGCCAATGAACGAACAAAACGAAACACAATTGATCATTTCGTTAGATACGACTACAGGCTCGACCAAGTTTCAACGAAAAGAGCTTGAAAAGTTTGTCAGTGCAGACGAACTTGTAAGTCTGTCTCCAAGCATCATTCTGCGATCAGCTTCCGTCAGTATAAACACATCTTTAGCGAGCAGCGATAACAACGAACTGAAGCGAACCGCCACCATTAGTAATCCGGGTAGTATCGGGCGACTTCATCCGGCTTTGCCGAAAATCGGATTAAAAAGCCCAAGCAAACGGGCGAAGAATTTCCCCAGCAAGAGTGAGATTAACGAGTTGAGGAAAAAGAACCCGCGAGTCATAAAGAACGCAGTCTATTGTGTTGTTGTAATGGAAGAATTTATGAAAGAACTAGCAGCAATCTCAATTGAACAGACGATGCAATAGGTTAGTAGGTGTAATATTCATAACATAAAATTCGATATTATAGGTATAGTTCAATTTTCTTTTCTTATTCATTTCGTTATATATTTATTGTTAAATTTTTTTACTCGAATATGCTTTTAAAAGACTTGTTTCTTAGCCATTAACGCAAACGCAAGTGTACTTCTTTTCGTCGTGGAGTTTGATAATGAAAAAGTTGTTACTGTTTTTTTGGAAGAGATCCCCAGCTTTGACTAGCTCGGTTTGTTTTAGTCATTTTTTATTATTTTACTGGTAGGTTCACATTTAAAAAATAATAGAAAAGAAAAAGTATTAATATTTACTTCTTATAATATTAACATTTTGCCTAAAATATATATAAGTATACAATTTTTTGCATATGATGTTCTTTTTTATAAAATTAAGATACGTCAGTTTTCTTTTGATATTTTCAACCAAAGTGAGAATTAATTTTTGCGAGATTAAATTTTATGTTTTCACCGCGAAAAAAAACTTCGAATCAAAGTAATTTTTTCAAATTCTTAAATCAATCCGATTTTTTCCGATTTTTTCTCCGTTGGTCCTATAGATAGAGCCTTTTATAGGTAGTTTTTTTTTCATTTTAACGGTTTTCTTTATTAATTTGATTACAATATTCTTAGGTTTTTTCATTTTTTGATCATCGTTCTTGGTATAAAATTTTGGTACGAAATGGTATGCGAAAATCCAATAATTTTTTATTTTTATAATTTTTCACTTTTCACCGTACTAAGATTATGTACCAAAGATATGATACCTTAAGTGTACTTATTTTGGCGGATTTGGCGGATTTGATTGAAATCCGCCAAAATAAGTGCGCTCCAAAATTAAATTAAATGACCATCCGCCAAATTAAATACCCGCCAAATTTAACTTTTTGAAAATATGAACCCATTAAAGGTGTTCGTTTTTTCGCTGTTTTTACGCCATATTATAGTTAAATTCTTCAGCAACCGCCAAATTAAATACCCGCCAAATTTAATAAAATTTCTGATTTTGGCGAACCGCCAAAA
>JAUJPO010073441.1:0-11480 GCA_032270745.1 Tiaropsis multicirrata
TTTTTTCATTTTTTCAAAATTTTGATTTTTAAGGCCTGGGGACGAGTTTTTAGCCTAAACGAGGCTAAAACCTTTTAGGGAATGCTAAAACTTTCCCTAAGCAATGAAATTTACAAATTTACAACGAATGATTTGAAAGATACTGAAGTTGAGCCAGTGCGGTTAGCACGTTCGACAGTTTTTTATTGTGATATTCTATATTATATATCTATATACAAAAAAAGTGCGTATTCAAATTTACAAAAACTTTTTTAAACCTCTTTTTGGAAATGGTTTAAATCAATGGAGATATATTGACTCAGGGCAGGGTGATACCAAACATGTAACAATGAATACGCCAAAGTCGTCCAATTCTTCCTTCTATAACGAAGTTCAATGTTTACATTTGTGTGTTCCTGGGGCGGGAATAATTAGGGCGATACACCCTGCATGGGCCAACGCCCTATGTGTCCTCGGTGTGTTGTTATAAACTCTAAAAGGTATCCCTCGGAAGCAAAAGGAAACTTTTTTCTGCTTCGAGCTTATCTTTTTACGTGTTTCTAGTATCGGTCTCTGTTGGCCGGGTATAAAGTTTTTTGGTACTGTTGTTTTATAGTGTAATTGGTGGATTTGTTTATTTTGATGTTTCTGTGCGACTGAGACCGAACTGACTGTTGATAAAGATTGCGTTGAACCGTGAGCCGAGTCTGTAGAACACGAAGAGTCACTTCCGCTATCGTCCATGTATAAATCCTCGTGGATTGAAACTCTTTTATATTCTTTATTACTGGGTTTTCGTTTTTTATTATTGAAACTGTCTCGTAAACTTTTATCGATAAGTTCGATTTCTTTAGGTTGTTGAGGTAACGTTCTAGGCGTGTAATTCGCAGACTGAGTTTTCTTCCCAACGTTATTTTTATTGACATCATATTTTTCGGTATTTTCGTCTTGTGATTTCTTGTACTCGGCTCGGACTTTGAGTCGGCGTGTCCTCGGACTTGAGTCTAAATTGGCGATCATGTTCTCGGGTGGGTTCGGTCGTTTTATATATCTTGGTTCACTTCTACGTCCGATGTTATTATTGTTATTATTTTTGTTGGTGTCAGTTGTCATAGGGATGTCGTTACTATAGTTACTGTTATACGATGAATCGTATCGACCCTCCGACATATCGGACCGAATACCCTCGTCTTCGTCAAAGTTATCCGGGGGTTCTGTATGTTCAAGTTTCATCAAATATTCTTCGACTCGTTGACGGCTTTTAACTTCTTCAACTTCTATGCATCCTTTTTTCAGTTTCGGTTTCTTTTTATTCCGATTCCGATTTCCGTTCGCCCGATTGTTATCATCGTCATCGTCATCAGAAGAATCGGAACAACTCCTCTCCTCGTCTAACTCTTCTAAGTTCTGGTAAAACTCGGCTATAACTTGTTCTCGATGACTTGAGGCTGATGATTTTCGTTGCAACGACGATTTGCGACGAGAACGATTATTACCACCGTCGAAGTTGCCCGAGTTTTTCTTTATGTAACTGCTCTGTGAGGTGACGGTCCCATTACTTCTGTTGGTTGCGTAACTACGAGTTGTTGCGTAGGACTTGTTTGTTCCTTTGCTTCGATTGCTTCCCACACTTTTTGCGCTCGATTTCCTGGATACGATTGAGCTGGTCACTGACCCTATACAAAAACAAGATGAGATAAAAATTAGATCGATTTTAATTTCCTCTATTTGGTTTACCTGAGATCAGTTAAATTTTCAAAACGTTCTAAAGAAAAGTCAAAATCAGAATCCTTTTTATTAATATCTAGATTTTGAACCCCTTAGCAATTGGGGGAGGAGAGATAAGGGGCAGCAGCGATATCCCCCCAATTTTCCCAATGTAACTTGGGCTTTTTCTTTTGTTCTATTTACTCAATTGCTACTGTGTGGAGAATCAAAGTTTCAATTTAAACAATTTCAAAGGAATAAAATAACAATGGGTGCTATAACCTTGATGGCACAAAAACTCATTCTTCCTTACTTTTGCTCTCTCTTTCTTTATTTTGCCTTGAAAACATTTCACCCAAAAGCTTTCCTCGCCACTCAAAAATCCCAAAGCAAAATGACGTTTAAGAAAATAATATCTTTATATTGCTGATATCATACTATAGTTGCTGTAACGTGTAATATAATGCCAAACGGTAAAATGAATTTCGGCTCGAGAAATCAAATTTTATTTTTTAATGTCTTGTATTATATCAATCATTTAAAAGCGTTGCTACATGTGTGTGTGTGTGCCTCTGCAACAGGTTTCTCGGCAATAGACTATACACAAAAAATATTAGACGTTATCATCTGTTGTGATGCCTTATAAAATGATAAATTTTACTCTGTGAGCCTTTCATAAATACATATGCGTGTATGTAATGCTCTTTACTCTCTTATCAAACAGCTCAATCTTCTTTGTCAGTCAAGGCATTTCAACAAAAGAAAAGCGTCTGATTAGACCACAAAGTACTTGAGTCAATTTTCTCGTTTTTCTTTTCTTTTCATCAAAATTTCTGTAAATCACTCAGCAACGCATTCTTAAATTTCGTTTTCGTTATCGTGCTTCCTTGTAATCATCAGAAGATTATTTACAACGGCTCATATGATTGGCCCAAATACAAATCTCAAGTGTGTTTTAAATAAAAAGTTCTAACTATTGTTAGAAGTTTTAGTATCAAAACTGGCGACGACCATTTTGCGGTAGATCAATTTCACCTGAAGCACATACTGCCCCTTCAAACGTCTGAGAAATGTGTATATTTAATAGAATATTTAAGATTTCGCTACCTATTTCCTGGTTTGTTTGTCCTTTGTATAAAAATTGACATTTGTTTATTTGGGAACATTCTTTCCCAGTGGGAATAATAGTAGGACCCATTCCTCTCTTGAAAAACATTAGCATGTTTTGTTTTGGTTTGATGCAAAGTTTTTATCTGATACACACTTCGTACTAAATTTCTTTGCATACACCATTAATGTAAAATAAATAATGGCGAATAGGCAGTCACTTTCTCGATTTTCAAACAAATATGTTTTTAGACTTCTCCCTTTATTGTGGTTTTTAATGAACAGCTATAAATACTTGTTGTACACGTTTTCTTCTTGATGGCATCGGTTTTTAAGAATGATTATTCGGGGCTTCAGACAGTAGCATTCAATCTACGCTCAAATTTATGTGTGCCCTCAAAGTTCAATTCAATGTTAATGTTTCGAATTTACCAGTGTTTTAAATGCCCAAAAATTAGCTGTATTCAATTTAATGGTATAATGACTAATACTATAGTTCCCAATTGCACAATAATAATAATTAATAAATATTTTTTGATAGCAGAAAATCAGGAAAATACAGTATAACTGCCCTCTTAACCCCACTCAATGCTTTTGAAAGTAGTCTGTTGGCATGTGGTAGCAATAGCTAAACTAGCTAATTCGTACTATATGGTTTCTTAATAACCGTTTACTTCACCTCCATGGTTAGGATCTTATGCGTCTAACTAATATACTGCATCATACTCGCTTTATAAATTAAACAAGAAATCATTATCATGTGGGTCTTATAGGAAACGTAACACAGAAAGTTTAGACAAGTAAAAGACTTCAATTTTCTGATCATGATATTTTGTAATAATAAATACTTTTGACAGAGAGAACATTTGTAACCAAGTCGACATTATTTTCAGAATGACCTCATGCAAAAGATACTCAAATTGAAGTGCCTTTATGGTGTATCAAACGTTTTGCAGTAGAGTTTACCCTTGTTTAGGTCTTAGTTAAAACTCTTCTCGAGAGATATTCAAAATTAGTTTTTTGCCTCAAGAAACATTTTGAACCTTTGCGCTTTTATTTCAGAGCCATTGGGAAAACACGAAATTGATGTTTAATTTGATTAAGAAACGAGGTCAACAATTAAAGAGAAAAGTGTATTAAAGTTCCTTAACAACTTAAATTCAGGATTCTGAGTGCAAGAAAATAAATACTTTCATAACTTTGCTCATAGACGAAGCTTCTGAAATTCCGGAAATCTACTGACCTTTTGGATGAAAAATGTCAACCCACACTGACTTGACTCTAAAAATGTCACAATGTCAAGCAAGTAGTCAAGTAGTTTTGAATCATTGGAGTTTGACATTTTAGGCGTAATACTTTTCAAGTGGCTGAGAGACAATGGAGGCTTAGCATATATCCATTTGAAAATAGTGGTATGGTCCATTTTTTGAAGCTTGATATTTTTTTTGAGTAGAATCGGAAATGATGACAACTTCCTTTCCCAACATACACGGAACGTTGTTGTGACGTCCAAGCAACGTCGTTTCAACGTCAGAACGTTATTTGGACAAAGTTGAAATAATGTTGTGTGTCAGCTGGCTAGAAATTCTTCCAAAACTCTTTGTGTAAGCCCAGCCTTAGCTATGCTATCATGGATGGAGACTTATTGACCTTCTTAAGCTCTTCTCGAAATAGTATACTGGTATCACACGTACAGGACTATTGTTCGTGACATTATTGTGGTCAATCTAAGGCTTTCATTTTTCTTGAGTTGATTCGGAAATGATAAAATTCCTTAAAATGACTGATCAAAATGAATAAACAAAAAAGTCAATTATCAAAAACGAACTGGGAAACTTTAAGTCTCTATGATAGAGAAAGATGAGTGTCTCGTTCGCTTAAGTGCTAATTACCATATTTTCAAGTGCCACAAAAAAAAGATAATCTCTTTAAATGCCATTACTGCTAATGAACCTATCCTAGCTTATGACCTGTATTGGATCCTCGTCAAAAAAAGATAAATCGCTCTAAAATGATCTGTTGGCGCCTTATTCAAGTTACTTACGTTTTTCTCACGGGGTTGGAGGAGGGAGGGGGGCGCTCGATTTCAAAACGACGATGTGCGGTCAAAAATTTAACTTTCAGATTCGTACAAATATTTGCTGAAAAGGTGATTCTTACATCAGTGCATTTTTTGGTCACTTTTCTCCCATTCTTGGCAAAGGATTTCCTACAGTTTACCTGGTTTTTGCCAGAATTTTAAAATCCTACCCTTAAGGGCCGTATATACCGTAGTTTGGACCATATGAGTGCCCCGGGTTTTCCTATCTAATATGACTGTCTTGCTTGATAGAAGTTTCAAGTACGAGGTACTTAGTCGGACAAGACTGACCAAGTATATCGGAGGTGACTCAAATTCTGTCCGACCAACGATGTAGAAATAATAGATAACCAACTACCTCTAGAAGGCACTTGATCCCAAGAGACAACCATTGTTTTCCTGTTGAAATAAACACTCTTGAAAAGCTGTTGTGTGCCGTGCGTGTTATGCTTTTAGCTCCATTTCGACACACTTTTTGACATCCACTGAATTGATAGAAAGTTCGAATTGCTATTTAGTGCAGATTTTGGTATTTTTTCAAAAAATAAAGGTACCAATCTTTACTGGGCAAATTGAATACGGATCGGCCTGATACTGCTTTGAACTGCGATATCTCACGAATAAAAAGTACATGAAGGTTGCCTGATACCAAATAAACAGATGAATGTTTAAAGAAAGACAATATATAATTCAAAGATTCCTTCTATGACGCTGCCTATAGGAAAACGCGTTTTTTCTAACCCAAATTTTGGAAATATTTACATCACGTGATCGATTCTATCCAAATGGAAGTCTGAATACGAAGTTTTTTAAATTTCACTTTTTACGATGTAAAATGTCATTTTTACAACCGTAACACGGATGTTTTTGAGGATCAAGGCAAGTTTAATATCTATTATTTCTACATCGTTGGTCCGACCAATAATTTTGTCTGATAAGTAATGTCAGATAAGGTACTTTAAGTTTACATTGGATCTGTGATGCTGAATTTTACCTGAATAACTATGCCTCCTTTTAATGTTCATTCGTTTTTCAAGTGTCCCTGACGACCAATCCATAATGGCAGATTCGTTGTTGTAGAAAAGCTCTATGACGTCACACTCCAAGCTAACGGGTTTTTAATCGATGCTTGAAATGTTCATATGATTAAAAGAAATTTGTCGATTTTCGAATTATATCTCATTAAAAATGTGTTTGCAATTTCCTTCCAGCTGCATAATACCGCGCTCAAATTATTTTTGTAATGTATCCCTTCTTCATCTTCTAATCATCAATCAAATATTTATACCCTCTGATAACAGTTTCTACTAGAGCTTTTCTTAGCAGGGTAATATTCCATTATCATTGAAACTAATTTATCACCCTTCTGCAAGAGGGATGTATGGCCATCTTTTAAGCTCAAAACACCCAACTCTTTAAATAATGCTGATAATTGATGTTATTTTGCCAGTAGTATTATTTATAAAACATAAAACTTTCTTCTTCTCAAAGGATAAATAACACAGCTAGAGTTTTACAATTTTGTGCTGCTGAGTCCAAATTCAATATAGTCTGTTTTCTGTTTTGTTGATATTTCGCGCTAATTCAGAGAAAATTATTCATAAAACATCACCATCCTCGGTTTCTGCTATATTTTTTAAAAGCAATGAAAAGCGAGGAGAAGTTACATTAAAGTTTAGAAAAATTTTCCCTGACCTTTAAAATAAAGTCCACCTTTAACAATTGATAATTATGTTGAAGAATTCTATTAAATTGAATTGAAATGAATTTAAATGCATATACTTACTGAAACTCAAAACTCTATCCAGAGGCATTGTAAGTATTACAACCAATACCAATCAATCAATCAATCAATCGATCAATAGCCAATAATAATCACTCAATATTTTAGAATTTAACAATTCTTTTTTCTTGAACTATACGCAATAAACGAAAGAACATTTAAATTGGAAGTTTATCGTGGCTTGGATCCAATATGTCTGTTACTGGATCGACAAACTTAAACGTATTTAGAAAGAAAATTTTGTGAAAAATATAAAAAAAGATAAGAGGCTACAGGAAGCCTTGTGTGGAACCACCACTATAACAATGAGTTTCCAAGAGCAATTCTAATTAGAACATCAATGAAGGCTATTTGTCACCATTTGGTAGTTATGAAATCCTTCCTTCTGGATATAAGTATCTTGTTGCCCGATCTACACTCTGCCTATTAGAATGGTTCATAATTGTCATAACAGTGTAAAAACGTTTTGCTAGAACATAGCAGATATAAATTAAAACCAAATCTCAAAATAATTACAGTATGACTTCAAAATCTATACAGAACAAACGATATCTCTCGATTATGACTTAAAAATCTATTAAAAATCCATCGACAATAAATATATCTGGCCAAAGGTTCATAACAGTGTGAAAAAATGATCTTCGACCAACTATCAACCAAATGAATCATCACATCTTATAATAGCCCATATTTCACATCTTGAACAGTTTTGTACTTTAAGTAAGCTCTTTGGCATACAAAGACTGACCGACGGTTTCAAGAAATAACACATCATTTTGAAGTGGAAAAATAACAGGATCCAATATTCATATTAGATGATAGCAACTGTTTATGTTTGTACAACTAAATCCTGGTCTGAAACTCGCTAACTAAAAATGACTATCTGATATAAATATATCTGTCCATTAAGGCTTGCAAACTTTATAACTTTGTTATTCGTGTAAGCTTTAAACTCTGAGATCTGACCCCGCTATTTACGCACAAGTTAGAAATTGCAACTGTTTTTGTTTTTGTTGATTTCATTTGAGGCTTTTTAAACCAAAGTTGGAACAACCAAATGGTCTATTAAAAGTGTAGACCATTGTCAGCTTAATCTGTCAAACTATTCTTGTATTCAAATAGGATTGTCATGGATACAGGGTGGCCTTCCTTTTGTTTTGTTTATGTTACTGTTTTTTGTTACTATTTTTATCATATTTCCTGAGTTATTTCTCAGTGCTACATGAATATACTAAGCTTATACAATTAGGCCTAGCTGATTTGGGACTGAGATCTTTTGAAACATTTTTCACTAACTGTGGAATAATTTATTTTCGTCCTTTCAAATCTTTCTCTCAATATTGTGTAAATAAACAAAACACTTGGCGAAGTGTCTCTAGTGGTTAGAATGACACATTTCTAGATAATTTCTTTAGTCTTTCAAAATATCTTTCCAATAACTTTTCATTTCGAGCTACTCGTCAGAATCCTATCAGACACACAGGGTTATTATAACATTGAAACAACATTGTTTGGATGTTGAACAACATTGTTTGGATGTTGAACAACATTGTTTGGATGTTGAACAACATTGTTTGGATGTTGAACAACGTTGTTTGGACGTTGAAACAACATTTATAAGAGGAAACTTTTCTATCAAGACTTGTTATCCAGCAACACCCTCTCTAATCAATAAACCTGACGCCACCTTCAGAACTCTTCTTGGTATTTCCCTTTCTAAATGCAACCATATTTCTAATTGTATTGAAACGTCCTTTCAAACAACACAAGTTCTCTCTGACCAAGTGTGTTTCTGTTTCTCCATATTCTTTTCATGGATATGTAAACACTCTCCATCATGCCACAGAATGTGCCCACTTATCCTTTCTACATTCTCAATTTAAAATCTTTTAATATATATCTCCCAGAATATTATGATAATCGATACATTGGAAATTTTTCCGAACAACGAGCAAACAACAACTTAAGTTTGAATGCGAATAAACAACTCAACAACCACAGACCATTTACCAGTACTATAAGAAGTACAATCACGGTCGTAAGGTTGTAGACTTTATAAAATAGCAGAAAGTCCCCAAAAATACAGTATAACTGTCCTTTTAACCCCACTCAATGCTTTTGAAAGTGGTCTGTTGCCAAATAGTAGCAATATCTGACCTTATTTACATCAACCAGGAGCACATTTCTAAAAGTCTGCAGACCTTTTGACCGTGATTGTTGCTTGTTAAAACACCATTTAACATCAACCTACAATGTCATCATCATTTAAAGTAATTGCTCACCACCAGATGGAATGATGGATTGTAGAACAAAAGGGAATCTTTTCCGTTAGTTAACATCATGTGTTTTACGAGGAAACGGCAATAAAAACTGGTTTCCATCGTCAGTGTTAAACAAAGTTAATTTTCTACCCTTCACATATTAATCTTCCAATTTGAGACGGTGTCGTCGTACAAAGGTCTCTAAAAATCGCTTGAATAAAAGAGACATATTTTTGTCTCGATGCTTCGTTCTCCAAACTCGTTTAAGAGGCTCTACTAGTACAGAAAACTTGAGTGGTCTTAAATTGGCAGATCCACAACCTCTTCAGCAATTAAAATCACATTCGCTATGAAAACACATTGGGCTTCATATTCCCACTGTTGAGGATGGCGATTTTTCTTAACACCAACCCCACTGGATAACCGTGCCGATAATTTCGAACCCCCCCCCCCATGGATATCCTTGGTCCTCAAATTTTTACCCCCCTGGATATCCTAGGATATTGAAAATTTTGAACCCCCGCCCCCTGGATATTCTTGGCCTTCAGGTTCTTACCCCCTGGATATTCTAGGATAATGAAAATTTCGGACCCCCCCCCCTCTGGATATTCTATATTCTCAACAGGGGGTACGGACTTTTTCTGGAAAAGACTATTTTAATACGATACTCAGTAAGATTATGGCCTTTGGTGATAAACACGTGATAAACACATGCTTTGTAATGAATGCTAAAATCGTAGAAAGACTTATCAGACAGGTGTCAAACCCACGACTGCCATTTGCTCTAACACTGAGCTTCTGGAGCTACCCTTCCACGTGGATACAATGAACTCAGATGCCACTTTATACAGCGCTGGAAGTATGGATTGTCGTCCTTTAACTAGACAGGAACATATAAATACTAGGGGGCTATGTTGATTATCTAAACGAGGCCTTGTAATGGTTGGGACCGACGGACCAGAAAGATTTTTGGGAGGTTCTCGGTGGCTACGTCACTTGAACATGAAACAAAGAGTTATCCACCTGGCTGTATAGTAGGCAGCTTTTATATTGGTCTAACACATGCAATGATGTTTTCATTTTTAATTAATAATTACATGTGGAAACCATTCGATTACGTAATCCTTCTTGGCACCCAAAGCGTTTGTTTTCGATTCAGATCCGATTGTCACACGACGCCTGCTTCTCCCAGAGGCGTTTTTTAAATGACGTCACTGCAGTGAGTAGGAATGCGGATGGCATGAATTACCATTTCAAAATGATATTGAATCAAAAGTTCATATATTTTGTAGGTGTTGATGAACTTTAACAAACTTTTGTGTTATTTTCCCCAAATCGAACTAAAAATGATAGAATTCTCTCTAACTTTTAAATTCTACGCATTTGTTCCGCTCACAAGAATAGTGGAATACAAGGCTCACCCCTACCTTTAGTGCTCTGGTGAGATTTTCTTTGTCGATGGAGAATCCAGTAGGTGGATTAAAAATTTGAATATTTTCCAGTTGGATACCAAATTCTATTGTTCTACGTCCAAAATGTTAGTCGAGGTTACCGGGAAAATTTCAGTGGGGATGTTGAAAATTCGATATTTTTAAAGGAGAAGGGCTTTTCTCCAGTAAGGCTGAAAGAATATGCTACATGTCCGCCGGAGAATTTATCTAACCTAATTTTTCAGTGGGTCATTCAGGGTCTGTTCAGGGGTGTCAAGCCCACGTTTCTCAATATTTCAGGATGTCGAAGTATTTGCACTTCATCTCTCAAGCAGCAGAAGGAACTGAAAGAATTATCACAAGGGGTTAAAATTTCTCATCAATTTCGTTGGCGGATTTAACAGTTAGATTAGATACCCCTTCTTTTATAAGAAAGTTGCGAGTTTCTTCAGACGCGTTCTTAACTTTTTAATGTTTCTTCAGACGCGTTCTTAACTTTTTAATTTTTCTTCAGACGCGTTCTTAACTTTTTAATGTTTCTTCAGACGTGTTCTTAACTTTTTAATGTTTCTTCAGGCGCGTTCTTAACTTTTTAATGTTTCTTCAGACGCGTTCTTAATGTTCTTAAACTTTTACTAAAAATAGTGAAAATATTGGAGGCTATTTTTCCCTATTTTTGAGAAATCTTGGCTATTGTAAGTTGGAAAGTTTTTTTGACAAATTTTGACACGAAAGCTTTGTTTTTATACAGTTTGTTCTTATAACCATCAGACTGAATATCTAATTTGTCAAATGTAAATGGTATATCCTCTCACACACTCCCTTTCGCTGCCATCGACACCACTGACAAAATAAGAAAATCTTTTTGTTGCATGTTATATTTTCTCATTCCTGGTCGAGAAAGAGGTTTTTTGGGTCCAAATTTTGTTGACTTTACAGCTACCGATGCAATGCAAAATCATTGGAAAGTAGAATTTTAAGTAGAATATATGGAACGTATGTCAATGGCAGATACAGGACGTTCTCAAAAGTTTTGACGGAAGGTTTTGCTTTTGCTTATACAGTAGACTCCCGGTTATTCGAACCTGCACTTATTCGAATAATTCGGTTATTCGAAGTGAGATGGCGTTCCC
>JAUJPO010073452.1:0-25699 GCA_032270745.1 Tiaropsis multicirrata
AAAAAAATGTATGATTTTCTCAAAAAACCAGCGCGCTGTGCGGTCAACTACTAATAAATGAGCGCGCTCTAAGGGTTAATATATTTTTTTACCAGATTCCTGGAAACTGAAGGGATAGAGAAGACATACAATATCAGTCAAAAAGCTATTGAAAAATCGGTCGATGTAACAAGTGCACAAAAAGTAAGCTCATTTTGTCCTGTTCATTTCGAATTTTAAAGAGATTTTGCAAATTCAACATTTTCATACATTCTCCTCAAGCGTTGGTTTAAAGGCTTTTTTTCTTAACACCAGCCCCCGTGGATATCTGTGCTGAATATTTCAATCCCCCTGGATATCCTTGATCTTCTGCTTTTCACCCTTTGACGATTCAACTTTTGACGTCATAGGGTATTGAAATTTCGAACCCTTTCCTCTCCCTCTTGGTCTAATTCTTACTTGGATATCCTCAACAGTGGGGGGACGGATTCTTTCTGGAAAAGCCCAATTAGCAATCCAACATAAGTTCATTCAATCAACATTTAAGTTCATTCAATCAACATAAGGAAATATTGATAAACTAATTATCTTTCAGACCCCCAAATCTTTTCCGGTCGGTTGGATTCTAAATTGAAGTCATTAAAATGGAATTTGGTCATGATTGTTTTACATTATACTATATTTTGTGATTATTTTGTTTCAGTATTTCAATTTACACCTACAACAATACGGCCCTTATAAAATCAATTATACAAGAAATGGAAAGTAAGATTCCCATTAGCCCAAACCTCACTCAATACACCCTACCCTTCCACTCCACTGCTCCACCCCTCCTATTAAAAATCCTATTGAAATCAAACGATACTCCAAGAGCTATTTTGAATCATGTGGTTGAACAACTTTTGTCCTCCTTTTCCAAAGCTCGCACTGTAAGCAATCTGGTAGGTTTTAACCTTTCGATTTCCACGCTGTGATTCTTCACCCATGTCAATTCATCATCAACATTAATCAATTTGATGGTTATTTGTTGTTATTTGTAGGTTTTTGTTGCTATGTGGACAGAAGAGTCATTTAGCAACAGTGAATTGGAATACCAAAGATTTGGGTTGCGAAATACAATCGCAAGAGTCCAATAGAGATGCTTGGTAAGATAGAATTCTCATTCTAAAATCTTCAAACTAAAATAAAACGTGTGGAAAAGAAAGGATAATAAAACTTTTTAAATCTGATGTGACGTGTTGTTTTGAAATTAAAATCGAAAAGGTTAGGATTTTATCAAGCACACAATTTCTCTATCACATTTCAGCTGGTTACATCAAGACCGCTTTTTCGCAGTTGCGCACAAGAAATATGTTCACATATACGATCATACGGGTAGTGAAATTCATGTCATGAAAGACCACAGGAATGCTCAACGATTACATTATCTACCGTATCATTTCCTTCTGACCAGTGTGGTAAGTAACTCTACTGCTGATTTGGTACAGAGCTATTTTAATCAGCAGTGTCCTGAAGAAAGAGTGTTATAAGCTGTTTTAAGGTGATGTTGTATGTCCGAAACAGAAAATCAAATAAGATTTAGGTTTCATTAAAAAAAACATAGCATAGAATATATTTTTATACCGTAGTAATTCCGTTTGTGGTTTGAAGGAAAGAGGTCGTTAAATTTCGATTAACGAATTCCGAGTCAAAATCTGGGTCAAATCGATGATGGAATAGTTTTCCCAAACCACTTTTATGGTGTTGTTTACAATGTAAATGTTGATTAAATTTACGCTCTCATTCAATCCAATTCAGGGACAAAACGGCCATCTGATGTATCAAGATACGTCAACAGGGAAATTAGTTGGAAAGTTACGTATACCTCACGGACGTTGTGATTGTCTTACGTCGAATCCTTACAACGCCGTTGTTCAATTAGGGCATCCCAATGGTAAGGTTTTCGCCCAAAAATCTGGTTGGATTTTATATTTTTAAATTTGCACGGAGGCGGTCCCGGCACGTCATACATCTAAACATGGTAGTCGTGAAATTGTATAATCTTATACAATTAAATAGTCCAGAGACATTCCCATTACCCTAAACACTAAAGCTAAAGACCTATCTTATTGTTTTTGTTTTATTTTTCTTACTCACTGTTAAACAAAAATGTTTTCTGCATTTTTTTAATTGTCATATTTTCTTAGTTTGTTTTCAGGATCAAAAGAAGAGATTGTGTACCACATAATTCAAATAGCCATCTCGTAGACCTTTTCATAAATTATGTCACGAGCAACGACTGTCACGTTTTCATACAATTACCAAGGTGATTATGTCTCACGAGACTCAAAATGACACATCTATCAATGTCAAGTTTTGTCAAGTTTTGATTAGCTCCCTTGGGACTCGTCCAAAACGAGGCAGTCGTTCCTCGTGCCGTAATTTATGAAAAGGTCTATTAAAATGAAATATTTTTCAAAATAATCTTCATTTCCATAGGAACCGTTTCGATGTGGTCTCCGACAGTCAAAGAACCTTTAGTAAAAATGTTGTGTCATAGAGGACCTGTCTTATCTATAGCCACTGAACAGCAAGGAGTGTAAGTAATAAAATTATGTTAATCTAACCCTGGTAAAAAAAATCGACCAATCTAAAGGTGGGCGCAAACTATCAAACATTTTGCTTTCAACATTTCTGATGTTTTGTCGAATGGTTTGCGCACATCTTTCAAACAGTTGTTTTTGGAATGTTTTTCCTGCAATGTAGCAACTTCTTTTACACTTTTATTGCTTTGCTTGAAATTCTACTTTGATTTCCAATGCAATGTCTATTGATGTTTGAAGAAATTTTGAATTCGTTAAAACATTGGTTTTAACATTTTTCATGATCTTTTAATTAAATCGACGTGTTTATACACCGCGCGAACTATCCAACATCGGCTTCAAACATCGGCCAGTGGAATATTGAAAGAAAAATGTTTGACGGTTTGCGCCCAGCTTAAGATGTTCCCAAGAGGGAATAGACAGCTCCAGGATTTTAGGCCTTTCTCTTGGTCTATAGCAGGCTTTCGTATGCTTTGCCGATAGTGGTGACGTAATAACTTCCTTGATTGGCAGGTGTTGAAATAAAGGTTTTATTTAACAAAGGAAATTTATCAATAAACGTTTTAAATGAAATAATTTTTAATCTAAAGCTGATTGGTCAACGCTGTTTATTGTTTTATTGTTTTCAAAAGAAAATCACAATGCGCATGCACAGTGTAGTTCTCGCTGTTTAATATTGAAAACATAACCAAAGCGCAAAGTCTGTAGAGAAGGAATTTACGCTCTGAACGAAGGAAGATGACTCAAGGCCTACGAAAACCTTTATTCAAGGGCGATTAAACGATCATAGCAAATCCCGCGCCGATCGCATTTTGTTGTTGTTTGAATTTATTAGTGTCAGAAAATTAGTTTCTTCAGCTTGTATTTTTCTCATTTGTAAACCGAAATTTCAACACCTGCCGCTGGGAAAGCTGTCTGATGATTTTACCAGGTTTTCAATTTTTTTTTAAAAGATTTCTGAAGTCTTGATTTTCTTTTGTTTAAAGGTATATGGCGACAACAGGACAGGATGGGATGTTAAAAGTTTGGGATATCAGAGCTTACAAACCAGTATATAAATATCGATTCCAAGGGAAAGCGTCTCATTGTTTAGCTGTCAGCCAGAAAGGTCTCCTTGCTGCTGCATTCGGCTCTAATGTTTATGTAAGTTCATATGTTACTTCTCAGTAATGGGCTCTACCAAACAAGGGTAAAGGATTTATAAGTTTTTTCTCAAAATTTATCATCCAGACATTTTGGCCCCCAAGCAGCGGTTTTACCCCTAGAAACGAGCGTTTACTTAGACATCACAATTAAAACCATGGACACAATCCCCGGGATAACCGTATCACCCACCCCACCCTGCACAATTTCTTTCTGTACAACCCAATTCAAATTCATCATCTTGGGAATTTGTGTTTCTTCAGCTGGTTACATCTTATCTGAATTCAAAACAATAAAAGACCCCCAGCGTTTCTGTCAAAGGTTTTTCTCAGAATATCTTTGCACCTGTCTGTTTCATTGTTTCATGTTTTTCACCAACTGAAGTATATTTATGCTAAGCCACCCGACTAAAAAATTCGAGAGATCCGGAAAGCCCAGCGTAAAATTTTAAGTTATGCATTATGATTTAATAACTCTAAAATGCTCTTTATACCTTTAACCTTTCGGGTTAATAACTCGAAATGCATTTTGCATCTTTTGAATTCGAGTTATTAGCTCATTTATAAAATTATTTTAGGTATATAAAGATGCGTTTCGAACAAAACAAAACCTCCCCTATATGAAACACATCGTTAACGGCAAAGTGGACATCACCGATATTGAGTTTTGTCCGTACGAAGACGTGTTGGGTGTGGGGCATTCAAACGGCTTTACAAGCTTGTTGATCCCAGGGGCTGGTGAAGCGAACATTGATGGTCTTGAAGTGAATCCGTACGAAAGCAAAAAACAGAGGATGGAAACAGAAGTCAAAATGCTCCTCGAGAAGGTTTGTTGATGAGCTTTATTTGTTTTCAACATGAAGATTTGTTGATTAGCTTTATTTGTTTTCAACATGAAGGTTTGTTGAGATTTTTGAAGGTTTGTTATTGAGTTTATTATTTTCGACGTCATTTGGATAAACTCGAAATCCAAGGTACTCTTGGTGGTGAAGATGGACATACAAAAAGCAATCCAGTAATTAGTAGTTGGAAGCGAATTCCCTAACTCCTAAAATTCAAAATGGTAAAAAATAAAAATGAATAGACCCGACTAATAATTTCAAACTTTTTGAAAAACACTAACAAAATGTGTTTTTAGATAGTTGGACATTTTTGTGAAAAGACATCCATTACGTAATCTTTTATACGGAAACATCCAAAAATTCAAAACTAATCTTCTACACGGAAATTGCTAAAAATCTGGGTGCTTCCCGCTAGTTTTGAATTTTTAATGACACACCACATTTGTGGACGTTTCCGTATAAAAGATTACGTAATGGATGTCACAAGTTAACTAATAATTTTCACATAAACATCTTCACTTTCTCAGATTCAACCAGAAATGATAAGTCTTGATCCGACGGACATTCGAAAAGTTGATGCAGCAGATGGAGCAGTGAAGAAAGTAGAAAAGGATGAAGATATGGTATGTTGTCTTTTAGTTAACACCTTAACAGGCACGGAGCGTTGTTTTAGCGTCCAAACTACGTTGTTTCAACGCCAGAACGTTATTTGGACGTTGAAACGATGTTGGAATGACGTCATTTACCTGCTGGGCTTCGACAGTGGCAATGTCGGGTATAGCCGACATGAATGCCCCCATTTTGAATTCGAAAATTATTTTTGGTAAAATGAATTGTATTTCTAAGAATCTTTGACCTTAAAGTTAGAAGAGAAAAATAAGAACAAAGAAGGAATGGTAAATTAAACTCAACTACATTTATTAATATTTCAAATTTCAAAAATTGCAAAACAACAGTGCTATACAAATTGTTCTCCGTGATAACGCGAATTCTGTCGTTAGCATGTCATATTATCTAAAAAGAAAAAGGCCAGGGATTAGATATAATTTTTTTTTTTTTGGGGGGGGGGGCTACCATATTTGGGGCTACCTACAAATCAAATCAGTGAGCGTGGGGAGGGGGGTGGGCTGCTGCTTTTTCGATTTAGAATATTTTGCTTAGCTTGGCTAAATTTCTCAATCCAATATCCAACCAAAGCAATTTTATTTTTCTTTCTTTTATATTTAAAACCTAAAACCTTGAGGACGCCATTAGTGTCTTGGTGTGTTGTGTCGAACGGGCACATTTCTACAGGTCAGTCCGTTTAGCAAGATAGACTTGACTTGTGAATAAATATATGGGGATGTAGATGGGAGACTGGGTACAAGCTATGCGAAAGCTTATAAAACAACAGTTTATAACATATTCATACTACCTTCCATGCCTTATCACACTTAAATCTCACTTTTCTTACGTTACACAGGAGGAGGTAGCTTTTCAACCGAAACATAAGAAAAAAGGAAGAAGTTCTACAGGGAAGTCACTTCAACGTAAAAAGGGAGTAGATGAAGAAAGTAAAAGGGTAAGTTTTGACTTTTTCCTAGTTTGTTCACACCTTCTCACTTTGCTAATTTTTTCACTGAAGATCGGCTCAGCGCCGTGTCTCTACTTTCACTACATTTTTATGTAGGATTTATTCCACGGAACAGATTTTCTTTGAACTTGTTACTGGCATTAATTTCTCTGTTCGATTTTTCTTTTTTGTAGGACAAATTAAAATCGAAAAAAATGGAAGAGAAAAAACAGGAACAATTGAATATGAATAAATCTTTGGTTGATCAAGTTGATACATCCGCGTCTGCACTTGACCGATTTAAAAAGAAAAACACTTGATTAGGACTTTGGACATCGATATGTAGAACCACCGCATTGTTAACATGTAGCCTGCTTTCATGCAGTGGTATATGGGTTCACGGAGTGTTAAAATGCCTCAGTAGTTTTAGGTCAATAGTAAAAAGTGATGCCAGAAATCTTTCAAGCCTCTGTTAACGTATTCTATCCAGAGGCCGCCAAGGAAATCGGTGTAAAGAAATGACATTTTAAGGCATTTTAAAAATTAGACATATTTTTTCTTAATAGGTTCAATTTTTATAGATTTTAATTATTTTTGACGACTTTATGTTGAAAGAAAGACAAAATGAAAGACACTACACCACAATCCTAAGAAAATTCGTAACAAGAATATTTCTAATGTTTTTCAGGGGAAAGAACATTACCTGTCAGAGACGCGTCAATTTGTCAAATGTTTTGTGGTAAATTTAATATTAAACCACAGATAGGTTGTTTTTTCATGCAAAAGATTTTATATAGAAATCCAAATTATTTCTACAAGTCGCTGAAACCTTTCTGACACGATAACCCTTCTGTGTGGCTCTTGTTCTTGTCACAGGGTGAGCTATGTTTTTAGGTTAGAAACCATAGTAGATTATTGACAAGTGAAAACCAATATGTTCATAGCGGTTATTATTAATTGAACTGGCTGAAAGATCTCTGAAACATCATTTGAATTGTTGAACTTTGGAGCAAGTGTTATTCTTAATCAAGCAGTTGTAACCCAACTATGTTTGTGGAAAGTGATTTAATTTTCTGAGAAATCAATACTAAAGTTGAAGAAAAAATCAATCAATAAAAGCTCACATTTTGAAATAACCATAATATCCCACGCTCATATTAAAATGAAAATGAACTATTTTGAAAGTAATGATTTTTTAAGTATTATATGAAATAAAAACGCCAACGTTTTTGAAAAGTTTTCGTCTAGTTGAATACCCAATTTATTTTCTTCATCAATTATTTTTGTCCCTTTCAGATTTCTTAGTTTTTAGATTTCTTAGAATTTCAAGAAAGATATTCAATAGTCCAACGGATGTTTCAATAAAATGTTATTTCTATCTTTTCATCGTTCTCTAATTTTTACTAAAATTTCTCAAAATCTGGACTGAAATGTTTCAAAGATTTCTACCCTTAGAGCTAGACTTTCGAAGCCTTATACGGGTATAATACCACTTGCACAAATCCGTCACCTTTTTACCCAGTTTCTTTCAGGTTTATTAACACCAACGCAAAAACTCTTTCTTAGTTTTTAGATTTCTTAGAACTTCAAGAAAGACATTCAATGAATGTCCAACGGATGTTTCAATAAAATGTTATTTGTATTTTTTTATTTTCTTTTACCAGTTAATGAATTCAACCTCTGCGTTGGCAAATGTTAACTCCACTTCATTTTGTTGTTTACCCTCAGATATGATGAAAGTGTGTGGAAGGGTGAAAGGGTGGAAGAAGGTAGGTGTTTTATAATAATGATATTTTAATAATTTCTTCTCTTTCTGAAAAACCGATTGAGGAGGCACAGTTATAATTTCGCATTAGCGAGGTTAAGTTTCGGCGATAAATCACGACGACGAACGTGATTTTTATCTCCTTTTATCTTTTACTCAGTTTGATAATTGAATTCTCTATATGCCAGTCTGGCAAATCTGGGAAAATTGAAAGGTGCAGACTTTTATATGAAGCTTTTAAGATCCTCCTAGTTCGTATCTGACTGAGCACCTGTAGCTTTGAAGATCTTTTATTCTTGATCGACTTGCAAGAAAGGTTCATAAAGCCTCATTCATAGATAGATAGAAAAGCCCTGTTCCTCACGGGTAATAATTCTAAGAACAAGAATGACTCAATGATACGTGAGTGAAGTCTTTAAAACATTTCAACATTCTCTCCTGCAGGGAAATTTTTCTTTGGTAACTCAATCTGTCGAGCATAATATTCAATGACGTCATCACCAGACTTTCATGATGTTAATGTTGATATTCTTTATATGAGCTTCAGTAAATGTCTAGATATCCAGTTTCACCTTAGGTAGAGTACAAAAATTTATATTTAACCATTTAATCAATGAATGACTTATTGTCATTTTCGTTCTTGACCCGTTTCATCAGTTTTTGTAAGGAGAATTTAACTGAATCGCTCACTTCTTTTTCTACGCACACTTAGTCTGAACTAGCCTGTACCAAACCCGCACAATGGGATAGATTTTTACAGAGAATTGACTTGACTTTTTGTTGCACTCCACGAAGAGGCTATTTTAAAACACACTTGCACACAAAACCTTTTTAAACGCAACAAACCCTACTATCTTCAGCTACATGAAAGAGTAGGGTTTGGTACAGGCTGGTCAAAACAGACCTATACAAAACTGTTTGACGTATATGATAAGGAAACATGAATTCGCTAGAGGATGAAAAGGAGCCTACAAAGAAATTTATCTGTGAAATTTTGCTGGAAAAAAATTCAAAAACGTTTTTTACGAACCAATCAAATAATCCTTTTTTTGCCATATATACCTGGAAGAGTGGATTTTGAGCTCATGAACGCACGTATTATTTAGAATGTAAAGTTTATGATTTTTCTTACATTTTAAACCTCATTGACAACTTAACTTGTCGTAAAAATCTCCTGGAAAATGTTGCAAAAGGTTTCCTTAAAACTGACTTTACTGGTTGGTTTATGTCAGTGAATTGAAAAACACTGGCAATCGAGCTCGTGAACACTAGTATTGTTTGAATGAAAAATTTGTGATTGGTCAATTTTTCTATCATTTTAAACCTCATTGACACTAACTTCAAGTTGTGAATTTACTGGTTTGGTTTGTTCAGTGTGGTGAGAAACACTGTAGTGGTTTTGAATATAGAGTCAAATGCATATTCCAAAAAGAAAGTTATGTATCAGCACATTTTGATATAGATTATAGATTCATTAGTGGAAAAAAAAATTATTCGTGGTGGAAAAATAAACTGCCAAAAATTTTACTAAATCCAAGAAATTATTTTGTGCTTATGAAAAATATACAGATTTAAACGTGACTTTTTAGTCGAAAGCCTAAAACACTCATATAAAATAATACTGTTGTTGAAAAAGCAAAAACTGGAATCTTTAGTCGTAGAGATTTCGTTCAAAAATAAAAGCTGATACAGAATTTAAAAGTAAGCTTTATTTCTAACTATTCTTAAGAAATTTTGGCTATTGATATTCTTAACATTTTTGGCCTCGAAGCCTAATGTTTGTATATGGTTTGTTCTTATAAAAAACGTGTTTTTCGTTATACAGATTTGCGTTACCGTTTTATCTGGAGAGGAACCCTACTCAACAATAATCATAAAGCAGAGAATAAAAGAAACAATTTCGCAACAAAAACTTTGTGGTTTGATATACATTTGCGTTATTGTTTTGTGGTGACGTAATCACTCGATGAAAGAAAGCTTGCTGGAGGTCTGGTGATGAGAATGTTTAAAGCAGAACACTAATAATCATTAAAGCTCAGAAATCATATAGTTATCATAAAGTACGGAGCTAAGAAGAAATTATTTTCCAACATTCAAGGTAAAAGTTTTATTTTGTGTTTAGCATTTAAATCGGTTACAACTTACATATATACAGTTGAACCCATGTAATTCGAATTCTCAAGGGACCGAGAATTTCGTTCGAATTATAGGAAGTGTGATTAAGTTTGATTAAGTCGGAGGGGACCGAAGATTTTGTTCGAATTATAGGAGTTCGAATTACATGGGTTCAACTGTACTTCTCATTCAGTCAAAATTGGTTTTTGCGTTGATTTGGCGAGCTTGACAATAATGAGGCCCCTCAGTGGTGACCAAAATGACGCGATGACGCGATCACGCAATCGTGTAGTCTGATTTGCCGACCCATAAGCGACCAAGCTAAAATTCTGTCTCGATCACGCATCACGCTCAAACTTCCAATCACGCAAAAAAACTTTTAAAATTATGCAATCACGCCAGGAGAAAACCCTAACCACGCCATCCCGCTAACGCCCTCGTTGAATTTTGCAAAAATCTTAGGAATCTTCCTTAAAATTTTGAAATTTGGGAAATGTTAAGCTTTTCTTAAAGCTCGATAACTTTTGAAAGAAATACTTTTCACGAAATTCTAAAAGTTTTGCGATTATTAACTTTTTTTACAAGAATGGAAAATTCTGCGCCTATAACTGTAAAATCTTTATATGAACCTTATCAATTTTTTTTGTGATCTCCAAAATAAACTTTAACGAATGTGGCCTTAAATTTTCAAAATTTCTTTCTTCAAAATTCCGATTTCATGCCAAAGTTGTTTGTAGTTATGCCGACAGCATATTTTGCAATATCAGTTTGGCAAAAATATTTTTTTGCTTACTTCCAGGGAATTGACCAACGACAATGGATTCACTCAGCCAACTATTGAATATTAATTATCAACCAAGTTTGGACTTTACAGCATTGGCGGACGACACGTCTTTTTATGACGAAGAAATTTGGAACCAATTTGACGACACCATAGCGATCGACAATAAACTCTTTGATTTTCCAACAACAAACAACTTAGAACAATGTCTAACTCCTCCCCCTTCACCGCCTGATTACCATTCTTGTTTTCAACTGAACGATATTCCGCGTACTGATATTGACGAGTTGCGAAAATTCATTTCAACTAGGGAACAGATTTCAATAGAAGCGCCGACAGACCTTGATGTAGACGACATTTGGAAGTACATTACAACAGACTATAATAACAATTCTCATCAAATAGACTTTGAAAATAAGACTATTGGTCTTAATATGCAATTTAAAGAAAATTCAAAACAAGATGCAGATAAAAAGAAGTCATCCTTTCGCATAAAACAAGAAGCAAAATTAGGTAACCTTTGTTTCTTAATCCTTAAATCTTGACTCTGTTGCCATATAAGAACATGATGTTTAAAAAAGGTAAAAAAGATAAAACAAAATCTAAGTATGATAATCTTTGGCAGGCTATTTGGTAATAAATACTTTATTATTTTGATTTCAGAAAATGCAAAACTCAAAACAGTAGAAGGAAATTCAAAAACTCCAACGAAGAAAATTAAAAGAAAAATTCGAAATCATCGTAAGTGATTTACAAAATTTAACCAACTTTTTCCTTTCAGGTCCTCCCGTCAAATGTATAGATTTTTCTTGAGAAAAATTATTACGGTTCTCACGATAATTGGTACCTTATATCTGGCCATGATCATATATCAAAAATTGAAAACAGCCGCTTCTTTAGCCATAAAGATATTTGCGAGAGTGACTTTTGCTTAAAACGGCCTTAAATTCACAAAAATGTTGCTTGGAAAGGTATCTCCGTTTAAAGTACAAAATTCTCTGACCTTTAATACATTAATGACATTCAAACTAGGTTTAAATCCACGAAACTTCTCCAAACATCTCACACTTTAGTTTTTATAATTTATTTTTTGACCGATTTTGCTTCCAATGACTGGTAATCAAAGAAAGCCGATTTGAATAAAATTTATAATGAATTTAATGACAATTTAGGCTATTACAGAGAAGTTGATTCTCCATGTGTTTTTCTTACCTCCATGAGCGGGCATAAGGCCAACCCTAAAAAAAAGTTCGTTTCTGCATTACCGGCCGGGTGAGAAATGTTTTTTAGGTCACCCGGCAGCTAAAAACTAATGAACTATAGAATGGGTGTACGAATTTCTAAAATTTTGATAAAGCAAACAAACAAATATCTTTAACAAAACAAACTTATAAACACTTTGTCATCACCAACCCGGTAAGGAAACGAAGCATTTTTTAGGGTTGGCCTAACAGACTATTAATTTTTAAAATTTTGATTGAATAAGTTGCGTCCGATAAGAAGGATAACATTAATTTTTTAGGTCGTAAGAAGAGCAATACGCCCTGGGTGTTAGCTTTTTGGTACCTGTTTGCAAATAGGAATAAAAAAAATTCAATAAAAAGAGTCGCACAGCACTTATTCAAAAGCAACTACGAGAAGTGTTAGACGAGTCCCCATCTAGTTCTTCCCAACTGTAACCATTCTCATTTTATTCTTTCAGCAAATAATTGTTATCATTTATGGGATTTCATTCGTGATGGATTGAACGATACCACAGTCACTTATGTAGTCTGGGTGAAACAAAGTGTAGGAGAATTTCGTATCACAAACACAGCAGAATTTTCACAAAAATGGGGATGTTTAAAAAACTCGAAAAGTATGACTTATGATAAATTATCACGGTCATTGAGATACTATTGTTCCTTAAATGTTTTGGAAAAAGTGCCGGGAACGAGACTGCAGTTTCGGTTTGGTAAGCGTAGGACGTGGACCAAGTTAAAAAATTGAAGATTATTACTTTATTGTAGTATATATTTTTAATTTAAAAATTTTCTTCGCATAATATGTTTCCAATGTGAAGATACTTCAAAAATGCTTAAAAATTAAATTATTACGCTATTACTCAGCCTTATTGAAAGATTTTAATCCATAACCCACTTTTATCCTAAATAATTGAAAAGGTGACTAATTTTGACCCTTTAGCTAGGTAAAGTTCTTGTATAGTGAACAAAATGAACAAAATTCTGACAAGTAGAAGAAATAATCTTTTAAATCTCAAAATCACAAAATCATTTACACAAAATATCTTTCCAACGAAGGAACTATCATTTTGTGACATTTTTTTATTGTGAGAATAGTTTCTATAAGAATATCAGGGTAAGATTTTGGAGCTTAAAAAACATATTTTAGAATTCCCCACGCTTGTGCTGAATATTAACAATAAAACAAGTCAAAGATATTCAGTAGACAAAATAATTAATCGAAATTTTGTTTGGCAACGACCTTGCCTGTTTGGCAACAACCTGCCAAAGCCACCCTCTAAATTAATCAAAGTGGGAGTAATAATTATATTTGGCTTAATAATTGTATTCAATTTTGGAATGGACTGTCATACTGTAGTAATTGATGCAACTTAATTAAAGTCTGTTGCAAAAAGATTGTCAGTAAAAACAGGTTAAAATGATTAATATGTAGAAACCAGGATAGGACGAAAGAAACAAAAAGTAAGTAAGTGATAATGCCCTGGTTTCTACATGGAACAGATTTTTACTGACAATATTTTCACAACATATTTTAATTAGGTATTTTGACATCTGAAGATCCACTGATCCTCTGAGTTCTTAGATCATGTAAAATTATCGTGTTTCTTTCAAAAGTTAAAATCTTTTGGAATCGATTTTAAATTTCGATAAACGAAAATCTAGTTGTAAAAGGTCTTTAGTAAAGTATTACGATAAAATTTCGAAATCTTGACATGCTTCCAAGAAACATTTATCAACAATTTTCAAACATTCACCATGCGAGTGATTCGTTTTTGTTTTCCTCCGTATATAAAATTCAATCGTATTTGTTGCTGAAAGCTTCGTAAATATTGCTCGAAAAATCTCTTAGGTGAGGCTGTGAGAATAAAACATCCAGCATGCCGTTCGAATCTGCCCGAAAAATTTCATCTAATTGTCTGTTTAGTAAAGGGATTATTTTGGCCAGAGGTAAATCGATTTGTTTGTAGAAAGAAGATTTGACGCAATTTTCCAGTGATACCACGGCTTCAGGGTCTAAAGAGAGAAAATCATGAATTGTTTTTTTATATATCAGGAACAAAAAAATGGTGATTTTCATAATTTAATTTCTCTAAATAAACTTTGTTTTTAAACCGGTTTTGGAAAATATTTTCGATAGCGAGTCAGATATGAAAATGGAAGGAAAATCTTAACATGGGAAAGTTTATTACTTAGAAACCTCTACCTTATAAAAAAGCAAGGCTTTTTTTGCTTCCTTTAAAAAGTACAGCTTTGGAAACCAAAGAAACTAGAAAACATTTAGAAAAAATTATTTTATAATGCTAACACATCAAAATTCTTATAAAAATATTAATGCGATCTTTATTTCAACAGTCAAACAAGCTGTGTCAATTTTGAATTGAAATGTCCTCAAAAAATAGCAGCTGTCTCACAAGTTGAAAAGTAATGATTTAACTTTTCATAGCCTGTATCATTTCACAGCCTGTGTGTTTCAAATAGTTAATTTTGTTTCGATAAATGGCATTAGCGAGTACCCGAGATAAATCACGACGACGAACGATTCTTTACAGCTTACACTTATTTTTTATAAGAACAATGAGGCTCAAAATGGCAAAAAAAGAATAATTTAAAAAGAACTCTGAGGCTCAAAAATCTTTCTTTTTTCGAGCATGTTTTTACCGAATATGTTTGTGACTAAGCTAATAGTATCTTTTGAAATTCATTATTACCTTATAGGACCCTGGCTAGAAAATATCTTGCTCAAAAAATGTTTTTTCCCACCAAAAAGTAAGAACAGAATACGAACAATTTGAGGCTAAAAGTGCAAAAAAAATAAGAACAGTTTGAGCCTCAACTCAAATTTACTGGTTGTTATAAAAAAGAAAATGTATACTCTAATTTGCACACATTTCTACAGCAAATAAAATATATTTTCACAATTTTCCGTTCTAAATCAAAGGGATATTTATATCCACCTTGCTACTACTACTGTAGATGAGATATCCAGAGCATGGCTGTAAAAAAACGTTCATCGTCGTGATTAACCTCCCTAATAAAATTCGAAATTGAAATTGAAACAAAAACTACCTTCATTTCCAAGAAAGTGATCTGATAGGCTGTCGATGACGTAATCCAAGGATGATTGGAGACATTGATTGATAACCATGGAACAATCTTGACCTTCAAACAAAGAAATCGTTTCATTTGTCATCTTTAAGTAAATCTCACTTTGACTTTCATTCTTGCCCATATCTCCGTCAAACATGTATTTACAAAGGTGATGTTTTTCATTTGTCATGTCTCCATTGAACTCGGTCATCACTTTGTTCAGCAGATCCCCCAATTGTGCGTGAGATAGTTTCTCTTTCAATGATAAGTCTTGGAATCTCACTGAAAAGAGAATAGAGAAGTTACCATTCGCATTCTCGTTGTTTAGGTGACTCAAGGTCAGCGAAATAAAGAACGTTTTAGTCTTAATAAAACGGTATGAAGAAACAAGGTAAATTATACAAATGTTTAGTTTCGAACTTTGGGTAAATAAACATACAAACATCCTGACATCCCACAGAAGTTTCAATTAAGCTATTCCTGAAAATGTGTCATTACCCCCTGGAAAAATGGTAAAATATGAAAAGAAACCTGAAAAAACTTCCACCAGTTTTGATGTGCTTGGTCTAATGGTCTCCTGGAAAAGAACTCAATTACACTGGAACCTCCCGGAAGTTTTCCAAATATTTGCCATCACCCATTAGAAATTTCCATCAAAATACCCCCTGGAAAAGTTCGACCAACCCCTATGTATGGATATAAAATGGAATATCTCATTACAAAATTTCCAAAGAATAAATCAACCAACCTCTCACCAACTTCAAGCAATCTTGGATCAATTTCGGAATACTCTCTTCCACAAAATGACGTACATTGTTCATATAATTTAACTGTGATTCGCTCATTTCGTTTGAAAGTGTGGATTGATCAGTTTCACAAGATTGGACAAAAATGTAGCCACCAAGAACGTTTAATTGAACTTTTAAAATGACCAACAAAATGACATTACAGACAACAGAACAAATGACTCGAGTAATGCTCAACATCTTTAATTGTTCCCATATTTCGAGCTTGTTCGAGGGTTTAGTGCGAAGAGCTTCCAGCAGAGTCTCTGTATCTAAATGCTCGGCAATTTTATTCCGAACTTCCGGAAGGAAGGTAAAGAAAGTCATAGTACATGTTTTTTGATTACTTTCAAAATGGTACTGTTTTTTGGTGAAATTCGTGAATTCTTTAACTTTTGCGCTCTCCCATTCTTGGTATTTCCATTGAGCATACTTTGTGATGGCGTAAGTTCCAACAGCTAGAACACCTGTTGTAATGATCTTCTTTTTGTGGCGTTGATAGAATCCCTTCAAATAGGTGAACATTTTTGTATAACTAAATAAATAATAAGAAAAATGGACACTTAGCACACATCAATCCAATCAGTAACTAAATTCAAATTTTCTTTCGAGTAATAGAAGAAGGCCTAACTTAAATTTTGAGGTTTTTTATAACTTTTTAAATTTGATTAATTTAAAATTCAAAAACACACCAAAAAGGGGTCTTTGGGTTTCAATCAAGATTTTTTCGGCCCCAAGGTGTTGCCAAATATCTAAAGATTTCTTTGAGTCACCCGATATAAAACACACGATTATACTAATTCAAGTATTCTGAAAACAAACAAACTTCGCTCTTAACTCTACTTTTAAACCAGATCTATATTGATTGAGTTTAGCTGATTCTATAACAGTCTAGCTCTGGACTAAATTGGTTATAAAAACTAAATTCAAAACCTATATTCCTTTGAAATATAGAAAATATAAAGTAAATTTAAATCCGTTGGTATATAATTAGAGCCAGTGTTATGTAACATTTATGTTTGTGCGTGCATAAACACACATAAAAAACTGAACTCTTTGAAACCTGTGTGGGAGAGGCTCTTTGAATGCAATAATGTTCAATTTGTCATCGAAAGTCAATCTGCACCCCGAAAGGTGTCCGCTCGTCAGCTAGATTGAGATCAGGACTGGCAAGAGATGAGGCACCAGAGAGCTCTCATTCTTCGTCCAACCGTCACCACCATAAACATTACAGCACGTATCTGTCATATATTTTGTTCTCTTTGGAAACAAATGGATTGTATTCCTTGTCTCAAACTTTTTGGTAAGATTCTGAATCCGAGAGTGTCAAATACCTTTGTGTCTATCTAGATGGAGTTTATCTAAATTGAAAAGTCCACACTGCTATTAATAATTGTTGCAGCTACTGGGACTACAAAAGGGACAGAATTTTCTAATTGATTGCTTTGCTTTTTCTATCTTTTAAGCTTCTGAAAAGAAAAAAAGAATTTCACCTTGCCATTTTATTTTAAGTATTTTGTTAACGTCAAAAGGTACCTACTTTTTCTAGGGGGAATTAAAAAGAAAATTGTATTCAACAAAATTCAAAATGGTTGACTTAAGTTGAAATAAAAAGCCAGCACAAAAATGCTAGTTTTCGAATGATTATACAGAAAGGTTTATTTAAAGAAGCTTTCAAGATAAGCGTGCCGATAAGAAAATTCACCACCTGAATATCAGGTTACAATTTTGAAGATCAAACTTTTTCAACTTGTTTTAGTCAATTTAAGGGTGCTGATTTGGAATATGATTGTTACCAAGCCTGTAACCCTGCAGTTTTTTCATAATTCACGTTATTTGCGTTTCCAAAATAATTTTTTTAAACCATCTGTCAGTCATGTCAACTTCCATAAAAAAACGTCTCGAAAAAATTGCGTAATCAGAGATTTTTTGTCTCGTTAAGTCATATTTTTTCAATGAGTACTTCGATAGATTGTTGAGCCATCGAGGAAAAACATGCATTTATTGATATAGCGACCGTTTGATTCCGTTTGATTTTATTTTCAGACTGCGAGTGTAAGAAGGTATGTGCAATACGTGTGCCAAATTTCAGGATTCCCAACCGAAGCATGCTTCTATACTTGACGAAAAAGTGAATAAGAAAATTGTTCCGATTTTCAACAAACGAAGGAGGATCTTAAAATATTGAAATGGTGTAATTGCGTGTAATTAAAAGTGATAAACGGAAACAATAGACCATCTTGACGATTTTCTCACAAATCCCATGGATGACAATCAAAATCAGTTTACATTAGGGAAAAGAAACAGTGTCGTTTAAACTAAAAAATCACTAGGGCCGTTTGCATCATGTCATACATAAATTAAAACAAGAATGCATGAATGTTCCTTTTGCATTTTTGTAATTTATTTTTAAAAGTGAACGAGCTGAGTTAGTTATGGATGTTGAAAAAGCAAAACACCTAAAGCGAAGTAAGTTTGTCACAAAAAGTAATTTTTTCCTTATACAACATTGTATATTGGTTATTCAAATTCCTAAATATAGGCAAAGCTGTACTGACAATAGCGGAAACTCGTTACTTTGCCCATATGATGACTTTGCCCTTAAGAAATAATGAAATCATATAGGACCATGCAAGATAAGACCCTTGTTTCAATATGATATCTCCATTTTTTTCTTTTTTATGGAGCCAATGCCAATGGCATTAATATTCTAAGGTAAAGCCTCTAAAGAACTTAAAAACAAGGTTATTTAAAAAATTAATTAACGCAAAAAAATATATTTCTTACATCATTCTTAGGAAAAACGAAGAAAAAGACAATTTTGAGTATAACGAAGGAGATACAAAAACAACTAAAAATGTTACAAGAAGGGTAGTAAATTTATTCCTCCGTTGTATTATCTGTTATGCTTCGTAGAAATTCTTCGTAATGTGGTCTCGTTTTCCCTTTGACCTTTGTTTCGTAAAACACCAAGATAATCCTCGTCCAGTTCCATCTAGTTTTTTGTCGATGCGACCTTTCAATTGACTAGCAAAAAACGAGTTAATGTAAAAAAGGTTTTAACGTAAGGTTACGGCGTGTTCGCTTAATTTATGTAAGCTCAATAACAGTAGTTAAGTGCCACAGTATATAAAAATGGAGACAAATTCTCGCATAGATGTGTACAAAATCGTACCTAGACATCAGGAAATAAAGGTATGTTGGGAGTTAAAGAAAGTTGTCCGAAAAAAGTTGGTTACATTATTAAACTGTCTTCTATTTAAGTAAACCCCCTGTATCTGTGCCCAACTGAGATCCGCTCCACTAGTCACCCCAGTCCAGAGGCAAGAATCCTAAATAAGGCCCGTTTTTTTTGCAACGTTTGAGAAAATGGTCACCCCAGTGGAAAATTAGATTTCCTCCCTCACCCCAGTGGTAAATCACAGAAATGCAAAGAGCTACCCATTTAAAAATATGATGAAAGAGCAACACATTTTCATGGCCTCTCTAGAAAAACATTAACATATTACCATGACTTCACTCAATCCAGTGGGCTTAAAAAAATTACCGCGTTCACCGGCGGGGTACGGTTAAAAAACAGGAGTGTTTGAGTCATGAAACCAACAAAATAAATTTAACGTTTAAAACAACATTCCATATATTTGTTATACAATCTTACACTGAAGTGGTTCTCTTTCCGTTGACCAGTTGTGAGTTATGACGATTTCTTTTAATGATGCTGTCAATTTGAAGTAAGTCGTCGTCGAGCGGTTCTATACTTTTCAAAGCAGTATGTGTAGACGGCACTAGAGGTAATAAAAATGCTTCTTTAATAGTCATAGTGCCAAATACCGTCTGAAACTAACTGGGACTGGGGAGGCATGCATCTAAGGTTTATAAGCACTAAGTATATGGTACTTTGACCATGCTGGTCATTCTCTAGGTTATATGAAGAGATAAGCATACCTGTAAGATAATGATTTTCACGAAATAAACACCTAATATTTTCCTCGCTTTTGGTGCGGGAGGTCCAATTTGTAATATTGTGTCACGACCCTAGAAAAGGAATTCTATCTTATTATCTTTTGGGAAATCTCCTTCAAAGATAATCCCCACAATATTTATTAAAACGTTTCTTTTAAATTAGTGCTTGCACCAGTAACATACATGAGGTACAAAGTCATGACACTAGACATGAAGAAATTGAGTCACATAAACACGATTCATCCGGTATAGTTTATCACATTTCGAGTTTACATGTCTTCTTAACGGTTAACGGTTTCAGGTTTACCAATCATTAGGAACGAAGATAGGCACTTTTGCGGTATCTGTCCGATGCAGCAATGGGCTATTCCATTTTTAGTCCATACAGGGGTATTGACAAACTTTTCCAGGGGGTTGTCACCCCTTTTTTTCAAGCAGTATTTAGTACTTTCAAAAGATTTCCAAGGGGATTCATGAAGATTTCCAGGGGTCAATAATAATTCATAGATCTTTTCCAGCCTCTTGCTTGAGAAAAAAGATGTTTCCAAGAGGTTAAAACCCAATATCCAAAGGATAGCTGATGTTGAGAATTTCCAGGGGGTCTTGTAAAAAAGGTTTGTCAATACTACTGTATGATTTTAAAATGGAATAGCCCAATTTGCGCTCCTGGAAAAATACATGTGTTGTATACAAGTTGCTCTTGGAAAAAAAGTACTGCTTTTTTTTCTATAATGTTCTTCCTGGAAAGTTATATGTGTTCTTTTTCATGATTGCTCCTGGATTTTCTTAACACACCAGGGGTTTGCTTGAAAATTTGATGTGTTTTATTTTCAAACGCTCCTGAAAAAATGGAATAGCCCATTATCCCTGGAGGAATCCGTGCAAGATTACACTGATCTGAGGGCATTCTCATGCCAAATATATTTGGGGTACTATGCACAAATTCCAGACTGGTCTCTGAAAACCTCTGAATGCAAACACCGAAAGTAGCGAACAGACAGTCATGTCAACATCTATTAAAAAGCGCATCTTTTAAATTGCGTAATTAGAAAAGCCGTGTCTCGATAAGTAATTTTTTCCGTGCATACTTGCTAAACCATCGAGATTACCATGGTTACAAACCCCCTGAAACTACATTTATCAATCTAACGACCATTTTATCTGGTTGGGAATCTTGCTTTTTTGACTGAAGATGTATAATAATATGTGCTAAATTTAAAATTTTCCAACCAATATATTTTGTTGTCCAATTAGGCATTTAGAAACTCCCTCTAAATGACCTTCATATTTCTTTTAGGTCAAACTTGCTGTTGCCGCGTTACTAACTTATGTAAACAAGGAAGAGAGCAATGAGAAAAAGAAAACAGAATTATTTGAACGTCGACAAGGTCTCTGGTTATCTGTTGGACTGAGAAAGATTCCTTCTACTCAAATCAAACCATCACCTGTGTAAGAATTATGACAAAGTATTTATCATTGGTTTTTATGTTATGTGAAAGGATAAAAGGGTCGAAAAAATCGAAACATACAGCCCGGCCTCGTTTTCATTTAATTCTATTGTTTAAAAAGAAAATTTAATTTATTTTAATAACTCAAAAACCGGAAGAGCTTTTTAGATAATTTTTTTATTTGTTTCGCATTGTTTTACAGATTTTTATTATACCAAAGTGAAACACTCAAATATTGTAACAAAAAGTTTCAAAAATGACGAAAATCTTCTATGTGACTAAAAAGATTGTCAATAGAGCATAAACCCCAAGAGATAAAAGATAACACAAAAAATGTTTTTGCAAAATAAGCAACTGTTGATTATCTGGTTTAATTTTTTGTTTCATTAAAACTTTTGAATATCTTTTTTCATTAAAGACCTCTACCGCACCCCCTGCACGAATCGAGCGATGTTTGTTTCATTTCATCACAACCTGGAAAAGTCATGCGAAAAATCTTCGAAGAAAAAGGCATCACTAATATTGAAAAGGTAACACCTTTTTGTAGTTCTAACTTCCAAAGAAAAATACCTTAAATTTGCTTTTAGTAATGAATTGACAGATCGTGGAACCCAGTCTCCTTCAAGGTAACCGCTCGTTCGCTCTCCCAAATGCGGTTCTTTGCAACGTGCTCAATATTTGCCATTCGGTACCTGTATTTGCAAATGTCTTTAGGGTTACAGCAATTCGTTATTATCCCTCCATCTTTTGTTTCTTTTTTCAGGTGATTAGTTTGAGCAAATTACGAAAAGAATACAAAACGTTCACACTGAAACGACAATTGGTTTCTTCGTACAATGTCTTTTTATGCGAAGAGAAAATTTATCATCTGGTCTGCAAATCTCTCGGAAAAGAATGTTACAAACACAAAAAGTATAAATCTTGCTTATTCATTCGATTCAAATGAATATTTTATTTTATTTACTTTTTTAGCATCATATGTTTGTTTCAAATCAGTTGAATTATGAAACTCAGTCTAAAATTGCCGTCTGTTTGTTTCTACGAAATGCTGATCTGTATTGTCCTATTTTTCAAGACTGGAAATTTTTACATCTTTACTTCAGACTCCCAAAGAAATCTTAGGTTAAGCAAGATATCACAAAACTATCTGACTGTCTCTTTGGTTGGACAACGAACCTTGTGACAAGAATTCACAACTTCTTTTCTTTACTACAATCATTTTTTAGGGAACCGATACCCGTGAGAACACAAAATAAGGACTTGAAAAAAGAGATTGAAAAATGCATTTCCAGCACCATGCTACGGATTGGACGCGGACAAAGCAGGTTTGTTTTCCCTACGACAGCTACGACACATAAATACTACCGGGTGACACAACAAAAAGTTTAAGTGTTTTTATAAGGAGGTTTTCTGCGAGCTTACGTTTTAAAGCTTTTAAAGTGTTAATTTATGGAAAGCGGTGCCAGTTTAGTGAAAGCTATGGCTATTAGTTTTTAGCTGATTTTAGAGGTTAAAAATGTTTTAGTGGTTTCATGGAGCTGAACAAATCGTTCTCTAATTAATATAATTATTCCATTAGATAGAGGAAAGGCTAACTTAAATTTGAGGTATAACCTTTCCGGTATTTACCAAAAGTTATAAGCTTTTAAAGTAAAAAATCATTTTAAAAAAAGTGTAAAAACACGTCTTTTTATGGGAATTATTGTGTTTATGTGATTAGCAAATAAGGTGTTACGGATTCGCAACAAAGAAACTTTTCAACAGTTCTTCCAAAATGGGTTTTTCTTAAATATTAAGATTCAATGGAGAGTGAAAAAGAGAGGATTTTGAGATCTTAGGGAAGGCATCTATCTTTCTTATATTTTGATTTTTCATGTGGGAAAACAGAGTCTGCTAGATTAGGTGGCTCGCGTGGGTGTCCTGGGCTCGTGGGTTCGTGGGTTCGTGGGTCGAAATTTCCTTTACTTGGGTCCAATCTTTTTTACGTGGTTCCAAAATTGAGTAGCTAACTTCTATTTCCCAATCATGATTTTTATTCCATCAAACAATCAAAATTATCACAGGAAAAAAATTATTCAACTTGGATAATGAAAACTTTTCTCTTTTCATTCTTTTGTAAAAACGAGCGTTAAAAAGTTAGCAAAAAAGAAACAGGCGAGGAGCCGAAACATGCGATGCCAACCTTATCCCCAGGGTACTTTAAAGGAAGAAATTTTCGTATTTTTCGACAAAATCGCGAAAGTAAATTCCCGCGAAAAATGCTGAACGTCTTCATTCGCGAAAGTTAATTCCCGCGAAATATATTTTTTTCCAAAATCTTTCAAAAACTTTATTTTTTGAGGCATTTACACTGCAAGAACCTATAGCAAGCTTTGATGAAGGGTCTTTATTTTAGATATCGTAACTTACTAAAGATTGAGAGGCATAAAAGTGTCCAAATCATGGAAAAACGATTGTCAAATTGATTTTTTCGCGAAAGTTAATTCTCGCGAAAGTTTCTTCCTTTAATGTATTCTCTGTGCTTTTCGACATTTTTGTATTGCGCGTCAAACAATACCCTAGAACTGGCTACCTTTGGATTACATAATCGATAATAAAATTTCTGGCTTTCATTGGTTATTAAAGACAGATGGCATTGCATTGCGCTTCAATCGAACTATGCATACTGAAAAGAGATAAATGATGACCGAAACGTCTAAAAATAAAAATTCACAAAATGAATAAAGATCAGCTTCTGTTATTAAACTTTTTACTTAATGTAATGAAGGATTGACCTATTCAATTATTGAATAAACATTTTCTCGTTTATTTTTTCAGTTCAGTGTTGGTTGGTTACCTCAATGAGCATAAAGAGAAAGAAATGGTTGACAATCTCTTACACGCTATGCGAATCATCGGTCAAAAAATCCCTGGCCAGTGGAACAATATCAAAGCTATGTATCTCAAGACCTCAACCTCCGTTGCGCTCCCTTTGTTTCAAGCGTCTCCTTTAGCAACGCATGATTTGAGTGACGTCAAAGTTGACGTTGAGGAAAACAAGCGCAAACGTAAACGCAAGGTTACGCCGTCGATCAAAAATGTCAATGTCGAAGATACGACGGAAGAGGAAGTGAAAATCGAGGACCAGAACAAGACAGAAGAAGAAGTTGCTTTGGTCGAAAAGGAGGAAAAAGAAGACGTTGTATTGGAGAAAGAGGTGGAAGAGGAAATCATTCAGCCACCGGTTGCAAAGAAAACGAAACCAACAAGACCGACAAGAGCTTCGATAAGAAAAACAAAAGCAGAGCCGAAGAACGAAGAAGAAGATCTGAAGGAAGAAGAAAAAGTCGTCGAGGAGAAAAAAACAAAAAAAATTGCAAAAGAAGAAAGTGTTATAAAAACCAAAAAGACACCCAAAAAGACAATACCTGCCAAAAAAGCTGCTCCTAAAAAAGCGAAAGTTGCTAAGTAAACGATCCAGAGTTTGATTTCATGGTGAAATGACCTAATGTTTTTATTGCAACTCCGATTTACCTTTAATAAATGATGTCATTGAGAAGTTAGTTTTTACGGTTTCAAATATAGGATTGTGTCTAAATGACATTTGACAAAGGCTTTAACATGCTGTTCATCAGTGCACCACGAAATTTTACCCTGAAATCGATGCAATCTTTTTGATCCGCAAGATTAAATTCCCAAAGACTTTTTTTATAAATTATGTCACGAGCGTCACTTGCTTCTCATTCAAGGTGTTGCCAAGGGGATTTTTTTCAACATGAATTTTTGTGAGTTTTAGATGAAAGTTGCTACTTTGATTGGATTATTAGTGAGGTTAAGTATAAAAATCACGACGACGAACTGGTTTTAACACACAACCTTCAGTAAATATATGTATCTGAATTTTCTTGAACCAAGGCTAGAAACGGCTCTAGAACAAAAAATCGTGAGAATCTTCGTGTGGAGAAAAATACCTGTTCGTCGTCGTGATTTATCTTGGATACTTAACCTCCCTATTCATAATAGTAATGTATTTATGACGAGGCTAGTGAGTGTTGCTCACGACTAAACAGCTCCAGGCTTTTAGGAGAATGAGTTTATGCTCTGTACGAAGGAGATGTGATGACGGAACTTATGAAAAACACTTTTATTAAAGGTAAATTTGAAATTGTATTAACAGAAAATTATTTTGTTACCATGTTACGTTTTTAATGCTTTTATTATGATGCATTATTATTGCAATAGAAATAAAACATTAACAAACATTAGGCTTTTGGCTCCAAAATAAAAGTATAATTCTTTGTTATCGACCGCCTGAAGGCGGTTCTTTTTCCGTCGTGACCCGGTACCGCATTGGAAAAGTTGCTTGGTAAAAACGAAAGTGAAACTTGGCAGCTACGGCTACCATTTTTCTTTTTCTTTTTGAGTGGCTCAATAT